>MU223127.1:500142-523322 GCA_018584345.1 Thuja plicata | reverse complement strand
TTTAAGGTTTGAGAGGCTCAAGGTTTGCTCACACATGTGTGAGCAACCCTTGGGGAATGGAGTGGGGGACAAAAGAGTGGTTGCCTTAAAGGAAGTTGGTGGCTTCCTTTTTGAGGAGTTGCTCACAAATGTGGGAGCACTCCATTAGTGCTAAAAAGAGTAGGAATCACACTTTAAGTGTGATTAGTGTGTGTTTAAGTGAGGAAGTAGGTTTATTTAGAGGAATAGGTAGAGTAGGGTAGGAATAGAGTAGGTTTCTAGGTAGGATTAATAGGTTTTATTAACTTTAATCTTGGTTTAGAAGAATATTAGAAATGTGGGGAAATAAATAAATTTAAAATTTATTTAAAAAGGGATTTATGGAGGGTAATGTATTAAATAAGATTTAATACATTCAAAGGGATAGTATTTAAATTAAATTCAAATACTTAGGAGCATGAATCATATTTAATTAAATAAATTTAATTAAATAGATAGAAGAATATAACAAATATAATTAATTAAAATTAATTATAATGTTATGGGAATATTAATTAAATTAATATAAGGACGATTTTGGACGTCTACAGTTTCTATCTTCTTTGTATTTCTCAAAGAAAATATGTATCTCCAACTTCTGATTCTCAATATTATTATCAAGCTTATACCTTTCCATTGTATGATCTTTTCTCCCGAGTGATTAAACTTTTCCAAATAAGATATCTAGCTCTGATACCAATTATTGGAATAATGGAATGGTGTGTACTGAGAGGGGAGGGGTGAATCAGTACCCTTAATTTTTTTTATCAATTTAACCTTAGTAAACCTTTCTTTCATTACCGACCATATTTCTTTTCTTCCTTATGCATGTAATATCAAAACATAAATGTAGTTTCATGTAATCATTCATAGAAACATTCATGAAACTTAGTTACACATAACACAAGAATTGGTAACGCAGAAAACCCCTGTTAGAAGGTAAAAACTATGGTGGGGATGAAACCCACAAAACTTCACTATCTGTAGAATGGAAGGTGCATGGAAGGTGCCGGTTAAGGCTACAAGTGTGATCACTTCTGATGATCTTACCCTGTTAGGAGTAACATGTTAGACTTGTTAAGTCTACTCGGTTAAGATATTTTAACAATAGTGTTAAGTGTGCTCTCGATTAAGAGATTTACAATAATACTATTAAGTCCACTTTCTTGAAGGATTTATTCTATTTTCTATAATTGTTAGAGAGTAGTCAAAAATAATTATTGACCTAATGACTTGCAATCTTGAATTGTTGAATACAAATCCATTAAGTTCACAAAAACAATATCACCTTGCTATGATGAATAATACCTCTATTCTGCTATGTAGCTCTAAATCTAGTTCTTCATAACTAAATTCTTCATTTTGTGTCCTTCTGCATGAAAATCTCTATCTGATCAATAGATGTCTACTATGGCTACAATCATTATGTTCTTGAATGATTATACATCTATATATACGAATATTTTGACCTATTTAGGTTTCACGCTTTACAATAAACACTCTATGATCAAAGGTTTACAACTTGAACTTGATCTCCTAGTTTGCATGTTTACAATCAGTTAAACTAATTAAAACAATTACATATGCTTTAATTAAGCCTTAAGAAATGGTTTTATAGCTAAGCATAAAGCTATATTTAAAACTTAAGTGCTTTATCTAACGTGTATCTCAGATCCACTTTTCTCGGCAATAAAAATGTCTCTCGGTAGACTAGTGCCCAGTATGCTCTGTAGTCTATGCTCGGTTTACTCTTTAAACTGTCAGTCAGGTTACTCCGTAAACTATGCTCTTAGTTTACTTTGTAAACTATCTGTCAGTGATAATGCTATCAGTGTTCAGTGATTTTGTTGATCACTTTGCTAAGACATTTTTAGTGACCTCTGCACTTGTCTATTTTAGTGACCTCTACACTTGTCTGAATGTTGTCACTCGGTGATCATGTGACCGAAGGTTCAAAAATTGTTTCCTTGTATACTAATGACAAACTTATTATCCTTTAGGATTATCAGTGTCCCATGTTGATCTCTTCTTTGAACAATATAATGATTGGTAAATTATCTATTGTATTTGGCAATATATTGAAAATATGTTCTATATTTTGTGGGAAACTTATTGTGTGTCCTTTATATTGACCACCTATTTCATGTGTTACTTGAAGTATGGGGCTGACACATGCAATTAACATCTCCTCAACTTGAGACAAGTTTTCAAGCTCCTCAGGTTGCGGCCCTGGGTCCATATTATTCAAAGTTGAGAATATATTATTTCCTCTTTCTTGTCGACACCTAGTGCATACTGGACCTTCCAACATGCGTGACACTTTCATTCCTAGATAGATTTCTTGACAAATAAAGAACATATTTGGATTTCTATATCTTTTTACAAATACTAAAGATAAATTGTGTGCATGGTGTCTCATTATCATGTTCATCATGAAATATTGAAATCTAGGATTTTTACCAAAATGGTGATCTCTATACCACAACAGATGCTTGAAAAATTCATGGAGATTCACCCACCTCATCCATGGTTCCAACCAATCACATCTACCATTAGGAAACAATGTTGAAAATTTCATATCTAGTAATCTTGATGTGACATATTCATTAATGGGAGATGCACCAATACTCGGCCAGTCTATTAGTGATGTTAGATTTGCATCAGGGTTGTTAACCCATGCATGGATAAGTTCTATTTCCTTTTGGGCATTAGGTGGTCTTGAAGCCATTGATGTTGTGTGTTCTATTACATTATATTCACCTGTCTCCAAGATTGGACCCACAAAAATAATGTCATTTGCATCTGAATCAAATTCCATATTGACTGTCTTCAATCTACTCAAAATATTTTCAATTGTATTTCTAGATAGATCGTTGAGAGCATCTTCATTAATTCTAACATCAAAGTAAAACTTGTCATGCTCTAGTTTATATTTGAGTTCTTTGTAGACACGACCCCTATTCACAGTAAAGTTATAGTGTGTCCCATGTTGATATCTTCTTTGAACAATATAATGTTTGGTAAATTATCTATTGTATGTGGAAATATATTGAAAATACATTTTATATTTTGTGGGAAACTTATTGTGTGTCCTTTATATTTATATTGAACACCTTTTGCATGTGCTACTTGAATAATGGGGCTGACATGTGCAATTAACATCTCCTCAACTTGAGTCAAGTTTGAAAGCTCCTTAGGTTGCGGCCTTGGGTCTATATTATTCAAAGCTGAGAATCTATTATTTCCTCCTTCTTTTCGACACCTAGTGCATAATGGACCTTCCAACATGCATGGCACTTTCATTCCTAGATAAATTTATTTACAAATAAAGCACATATTTGGATTTCTAAAGCTATCCAATTCATGTCAAAATTGCATTTGGAAATGTAGAAATCATCTTGAGGAATTGTTATCATTTTAGTTGCACATTAAATTGGTAAATTGATTATTATCTTGCAGTGGATTATGAATTTTTTAGTTGTTGTCTTAAGTTGCAGAATTGTTCAAATTTAGAAGAGAAAGTATACATACAACATAGAAACTATAAACAACACAAGGATTTTATAAAGGTACATCCATTCAAAACTACTATTCAGATATTGAAGACAAAATACCTTATTATTGTATTCATATTAACACTGATGTTGTTCTCTAAGTATTGATTTGATTTAAACCTTTCAATTTCATGAATGGATCATTACATTGAACAACCAAAGTGAATGTAATAAACAAGTATTCCTTCATAGGTTACACCTTTTAGTTGTAAATATATAGAAGATGTATAATGCTGAAAGTAATAAAAGAGCATTAGAGGATTTAGGGATCTAAGCATTACCTTGGAGAGGTCTTTTTCATCATGATAACCGGTCATCTGGATCTTCATGTCTTCTACCTTGCCTTCATCCTAAAATCTTCTTCTGATTTATCCTACAATCATAGAGAGAGAGAGTAGTTAGATCCAAGTTGGATCTAAACAATGTATAAATCCCTAAAAATAGCATGCTGCAATCACACTTTTAGAACTGCATATCAACTATGTAAATATCAATGCAATAACATGGGTATGCATCTGAATTAACTAAGTAAAGTATCAAAGGAACATAGTTTTATGAAGCCTTTTACTACATATAGTTGTTATCCTGCATTAGGAAGGAGTTTCTATTTAGGAAAGTAGAGCATCCACAGGTTAAGTCAATAAATCCAACCAGCAAACCCACATTCATACATAAATATCATCCCACATGACATTTACATACAAACATGGATTGGTTGATTGAATCCATGAACCTAACATGGGGACTTAGTGGTGTGTGCAAGCAAGAGATATCCACAAATTCTAAAGTATGATATGCAAGAAAGAAAAGAAGACACAACAGAGTAATAGAAATGTTGTTATAAGAGATGCATATGAAATAAAGATAAGTGTTCCTAATTGAAGAAAGTGTTACCTCCAACAAGAGACAAACTTGCATACAAAATGAGGTAACACTGTACCTTATCATTGTGAAAAGTAAGGATTGAATACTATATAATACTGTCAAGAATTGTGCATATGAAATCAACAACGAGGAAATGATTGTAATGCTACTATTATATCATGCATATACAGGAAATCCAATTATGTTGACATCAAAAATGGAAAAGCATGTTTGAAACTTTAAACACTATTGAGGAGAATCAAGTAAACATGACAAGTAAATTTAGGTGTTGTTTTGAATACTATTTTATGAAGTATGATAGATAACAACAAAGTAGTAGCATGAATATTGGAAGAGGATGAGCATATACAAAAGGAGGAATACAATGTTGTTGTTCATTTTAAAATGCATACCCATGTTATTCAATTTACATCATATGTTCAAGAAGAGAGGGGTAACAATGATACTGTTATAAAAGATACTGGGTCACAACATTGGACATCTAAGTGATGTGTGCAGAAGATGAATTGAGCAATGCAATGTTTCTCAAAAGGAAAAGAATTTGGCACTGTTAAGTACCAATATTGGAAAATAATATATTGTTATTATTTCACAAGTTCATTACATATATTTTATAACAATGTTGTCTAAAGACATGAGAGATATGTGTCACTGTGATCTGATGTCCAAGTACAACACATATGCTAGAATAAACGGTAAATTTGAATGCTGCTATATGTATTCAGTTTAACAAATGCAATGTTTGTCAAAATGAAAGGTAAATAATCCTACTGTTATATATGTTATCATTGAGGGTGCCTGTTCATAAAGAAATTGAGTAAAAAATGTTAATATTTAATGCTGTAAAAGGGCATGTGCAAGAGTAAAAAAAAAATAGACTAGCAATGTAATTGTGATGTATGTTCAATGACAACACTGTCAAATAAAAGAGGATATGCATCATGAATTTAGTGGTCTATATATTTTACAATGCTATTCATGGGTGTCACGAGCCCGTGCTTGAAACCCATGAATAGCATTCATACTAAATCCAGCATTTGAAACACTAATTTATATGTTATTTTCCAAAGACAACAAAATTAACTCTTTACAAGCTATAGACAGAAGGATGCTTCCATTTCAACAAAACACCACTCTTTCTACATTTTTTACAGCTCATAAATTTTGAAGGAAAAGCATGGGGGATACATATATATATAGCAGTGTTGCCATAAGCGAAAAGAGATGCACTAACAGTGCTGGTCTCGAACATACAGTTTTTTCCTAAACAAGAAACAATGCGAAAATCACAAACATGGAGGTAATGAACAACAACTAGAGTAGATTTAAGCATTGAAAGGCTATGTAATAAATTATGCAAACAATGTGTTTAAAGACAACATGCATATGGAAAAGACAGAATAAATGGTCAAAAGAAGGGACTTATCTTCGAATGGAAAGTCAAGTTGCAATAAAGGCTGAGTTCATGTGAAGAGCCGATCAAGACAGAAGATGCATGATAGGTCACCATACGTCATAGTGTGTAGATGTTAAGTTCTAAGTTAAAGTAGAGCTACGGTGGAGACTATGCAATGAAGCCTGAGTTGCAGTGGAAAAATGCAATATCAACGCCATACATCATGGCATAGAGCTCGAGTTCTTATAACAATGCATGTACAATGCCATGTATCATGGCACCTAAACCCTGAGCTCTATGCAGAATCCAGTGATGATAACAATAAAAATCCCAAGCTCTGGTTAACAATAGCCATGAAAAATAATATTAGAGAGCCCAGTGAAGGAAAGTAGTAAGTTCCATATTGCATGGCTTAAAACTTCAGTGAAAATGCAAAGAAAGCCACAGTATAGAGAGAAGCCCGATGCCAGAGATTAAGGATAAGCTACAGTATACAAAACCCAATGCCAACTCTCAGATTTACCATGGTGAGCTCCAGTCAAGCAGCAAAGAAGATAAACAAAGCCATATCACAAGCATGGCGGCATGATAAACTAGGGTTTTCAAAAGCCCTTATTATTTTCCCTCAAAGCTGCAAAGTGCGAAAATGAGATGCAATAATACCTTTCCAGGTTTGGATAAAATTTGGAGTCCGTTATGAGAGTGGAGTTAATTCTTTGCAAACTATAGTGCAAAGACAGTACATCTAAGTGCCATGATAGCCTACTCCAAAGTGCCATGACAGAGAGATGGGTTGATATTTTGGCATTGGTTTGGTCATATTGGCTTTAGTGATAATGGTGTTAGATATGCTATAGTTAGGGTTGATCATGTTGTGGTTAGGGTTTTTAGGTGAGATTGGCATCCTAGGTATTTTGGTTATATCTTGGGGCTTTTATGTAATACCCTTTGTAAATTGATATATATGATAAAATTATAAATAAAAAATATCAATATTAGGAGATATAAGTTTAGGGGGATGATTTTATATTAGTGGAAAGGGTTGGTAATATTGTTGTAAAGATATATTTTAAAGATGCCAACATTGAGGCATTGGTCTGTAGTGTAGCGGTTTCTGATTTTCTTTGTAATAATATGATTGTGTGTTTGATTCCCGAAATGGGAGCTTAAATAAACTTAATATAAAAAAGATGCCAACATTGGGGGTGTTCATTTTCAAAATTAGCCTTTAGGGCTTAAAGTTTGGCATCAATTATGCCTTAGATTTAGGGATTGGGATAAAATTTTGGAAGGCTTTTTGAAAGCTACATTGTAGGCATCAGTTGGGCCTAAAAATCAGGGGATCTATCTGGAGCACCTTTTGAGGGGGGATCCCATTTTCAAAATTAGCCTTGGAGGCTATATAACTAAACTTCTTTTTTATTTAGAAGGGTTCAGAATTGGGGAGAGAAGTTGTATTAGTGAACATATCGTTCCTTTGCACTTCCTTTTGTATTTTGCAACCATTTTGTAGATTTTGGTGATAATAAAGATGGCCTTACTATTCATACATCTTTTCTAAGTTTTGCTATCTATCCTTCTTAAATTTCTGCATTTTAGTGTTTCTTCTCTTTTAAAGATAGATTAGTGAATTACTCAAATTCCTATTCTAGAGTTATAAAGATTCAAAATTTTGCAGAAAGTACCTGTTTGTTGGTCGGATCTTCACCATTAGTGGTATCAAACCCTAATAGTAAGCTCTTGGTCATCCTAGGTGTTAAGAAGTGAAAAACATTGCAGAACTTAGCAATGTGTGTTTTGTAGGTACAATCTTGCAATTATGATAAATCTGCATCCATTATTGGTGTATCACCTTTCTTATTTAGTTTTTATTTCTTAGTTATCCTTCTCCCTTTTACCAAAACCATAAAAGTCAATATCAGGTGATATCCCAAATTCAACAGGAATCGGCCTAGAATCCAAATATTTGTTCTCTAATCCACCTAGGAGAATGTTTCCATGTTTGAACAGGAAGGCTAGATTCTGCATCCAGCTATAGGTGCAATCCTGATTGACAACAGTTTTTGGCACACCCGGTGGGACCGAACTATTTCACAATTTTGAAGAGCTTCATTATTATTGCTGTCTTGGTGTGAACAAAAATATTTCAGCCTTTGGAGGCAAGATTCAAATCCACACCTGGTGACTATGTTGGAAAAGAGCTATTGGTTTCAAAAGATTAAGTGTTGGTATTTTTAGACCATTTTTTATATTCGAATTTCCAGCTTATTACATGAATAAAGATGTCATATTATTGTGGGAAGCAAAAATACTTGCCACCTTATCATGAAAATAATGTTCAATGAGCTAATTATCATCCATATGAAAATCATCATAAGCCTATTTTTACTCCAAGCTACCATACATCAGGAGGCTATCAATATGTTCAATATGCCCCTAATCAATACATCCCTACACATGCTTATGAGTAGGCCCTCCAACAAGAGGGATCATAAGCATAAATTCTCAAATAAAAGTAGTTAGATTATTAGGCATATCATGAGGGTCAATATGAAGAACTTCAACTTCAGCAAGAATTACAAAATTGTAAGAAGGAACAAGAAGGTCTGAAAATTTTACCACAGGAATTAGGCAAGCAGATTGATGATGTTAAAAGAGAGTGGAGATCCAATCATAGCCAGAAGAATGCTCATATCAATATTATATACAAAAGCAAGATATTTTAGATCATCAGGCTTATCTTCATTAGCAAGAACTTGCAAGACAGTTGAAAGCCCAGAACAAGAGGTATGAAGAGAAATTAGCAGCTACAAAGGAAGAGACTTACCCACTTGATACTTTCCTAAATCCATTGTTTGAAATGAGAATTAATATGTTTAACACAATGGAGTTTGTGGAAGACATTCCCATACTTAATCAAGACCAGCCAATTATACCTCAAGAACTGCCTTCTTATTTTCAAGGAAATGCACAGAATGCACAAGTTTTTCTTGTAGGTTCCCTTGAAACTCAAAAGACTAGTTCCCAAGAGCAAGATAAGGAGTTTGTGAGCCCAAAAATCTTGTTCAGCTAAATCAAGAGCAAGTAAATGAGGATTAACAATATGAGCAGCAAATGAAATGTTGGGAAGAAGAGCTTGATCATCAAATTACTGTTAAGGGAGCAGAGCTAATATTACAAATGGCTGAACAAAAGGCTCTTGAGTGTAAAATTCTAAGCTTCTTGCATTTTTGGCAAGGTGAGTCTCCTAAATCTCTTGAATGTAAAGTCCCAAGTTGGCACACTCTCATGTTCCAAGAACCTAAAAATGAAGAGCCAATTGAGTTTTCATTCCCAAGTTTTAGTGATATCCTTCTAGCACAAACACATGTTATAGAGAAATTGCAGCCTTATGAAGAATTGAATCCTATCCTTATACAAGAGCATGAAAGTAAATTAGATACAACTGATCATGAAATTTCCAAGATGGTTCCATGTGAGTCATCTCCAGATATGGGAGTTGAGAGGGAGGTTATTGTTTCAAATTTGGTAGAAAAAGCAACAAAAGCTCAAGATCTAGGAGACTATTTTGACCAACAAAAGGTGGTTGTGCTCTTCTTTGAGGAGTTACCATCTTTTTTAGATCAAGAGAAGGAAGAGGAGATTCTAGTCTCATCAGCACAACAAGGTATTCATGATAAAGAGGTTGATCAAAACTTAGAAGAGTGTTTTGACAACATTATTGCAGATTTCTGTGAGAAGCTTACGGTTAAGATGTTAGAATGTGTTCCTTTGCAAGGGTGCTCTATTATGGAAGACATTCTTTCTAATGATTATGTGTAGGAATGCAAGCTAGAACCAAGTGCTCCTGATCCCTAGTAGATCAATAGTTTTGATGAGTTCCTAGCTGACTTGACAGAAGATGATGATCCTTTGACCATGGAGGAGGAATTGACATGGCTATCAATAATGAAGGATAATCATGAGGAACCATATTCAAGAAAAGAAACCAAAGAATCCAGCAGTACAAATCCATAGTTTATCATCTCAGGAGGCTTCCCAATCAGGCATCTTTCCAGAATGAGGCGTATTCCTAAAATTCCAGTTATAAAGCAGCATATCCAGCATGTTTATTCACCTCAAATATGCATTTATATTGATCAAATCCAAGAGGTATATGATCTGGTCTTTCACTTTCAGGATATGCTTCAAGAGTTTCAGATCCTTCAAGTTATATTGCATATCTTTTCAGTTGCTCATATACATGCATCTCATCCATTGTTGGTGAGAAAAGGAAGCTACTTCAACCAGTCTGTTAATGGATGTATCTAAGGGTTCTTTGATGATTGATTAGCTTTGGGTAGAATAGAAGTTTTCAGTTATAGTTTTCTTTCTCTAAGTGCTATTAGCACAGGTTTTCAATTTCAGTTGTGTGGTAGAAGAAACCAAGGACATCACCGATGAAATTCACCATCATGACATGAAAAATATACATATCATACAAGGCATGGAATCTATTCCACTGCCCCATATCATAAGCATTTCATCCATGCAATGACACTGGAGGATAGAAGTAATATCCTTGGTTTAGTTTCAGTTTTCAGTTTGTAGTTTTTTCTAAGTTTGAGAGGGTTCAGTTATTCCAAAATGTTGAAGACTCTATGCCCAATGGATAAGCAAAATGCAATTGGTCTGATTTTGTTCAGCAGGAAAACACCCCTGGGAGGTCGCCATAAAATGTTATCATTTTAGTTGCACACTAAATTGGTAAATTGATTATTATCTTGCATTGGATTATGAATTTTTTAGTTGCTGTCTTAAGTTGTAGAATTGTTCAAATTTAGAAGAGAAACTATACATACAACATAGAAACTATAAAAAACATAAGGATTTCATAAAGGTACATCCATTCAACACTACTATTTAGATATTGAAGATAAAATACCTTATTATTGTATTCATATTAACACTGATGTTGTTCTCTAAGTATTGATCTAATTTAAACCTTTCAATTTCATGAATGGATCATTACATTGAAAATCCAAAGTGAATGTAATAAACAAGTATTCCTTCATAGGTTACACCTTTCAGTTGTAAAAATATAGAAGATGTATAATGCTGAAAGTAATAAAAGAGCATTAGAGGATTTAGGGATCTAAGCATTGCCTTAGAGAGGTCTTTTTCATTCTGATAACTGGTCATCTAGATCTTCATGTCTTCTACCTTGCCTTCATCCTAAAATCTTCTTCTGATTTATCCTACAATCATAGAGAGAGAGAGTAGTTAGATCCAAGTTGGATCTAAACAATGCATAAATCCCTAAAAAACAACATGCTGCAATCACACTTTTAGAACTGCATATCAACTATGTAAACATCAATGCAATAACATGGGCATGCATCTGTATTAACTAAATAAAGTATCAAAGGGGCATAGTTTTATGAAACCTTTTAATGCATATAGTTGTTATTCTGCATTAGGAAGGAATTTCTATTTAGGAAAGCAGAGCATCCACAGGTTAAGTCAATAAATCCAACCAGCAAACCCACATTCATACATAAATGTCATCCCACATAAAATTTACATACAAACACGGATTAGATGATTGAATCCTTGAACCTAAAATGGGGACTTAGTGGTGTGTGCAAGCGAGAGATATCCACAAATTCTAAAGTATGATATGCAGGAAAGAAAAGAAGACACAACAGAGTAATAGAAATGCTGTTATAAGAGATGCATATGAAATAAAGATAACTGTTCCTAATTGAAGAAAGTGTTACCTCAAACAAGAGACAAACTTGTAGATAAAATGAGGTAACACTGTACCTTATAATTGTGCAAAGTAAGGATTGAATACTATATAATGCTGTCAAGAATTGTGTATATGAAATCAACAATGAGGAAATGACAGTAATGCTACTATTATAGCATGCATATACAGGAAATCCAATTACGTTGACATCAAAAATAGAAAATCATGTTTGAAACTTTGAATACTATTGAGGAAAATCAAGTAAACATGACAAGTAAATTTAGGTGTTGTTTTGAATACTATTTTATGAAGTATGATAGATAACAACAAAGTAGTAGCATGAATATTGGAAGAGGATGAGAATATACAATAGAAGGAATACAATGTTGATGTTCATTTTAAAATGCATACCCATGTTATTCAATTGACAATATATGTTCAAGAAGAGAGGGGCAACAACAATATTGTTATAAAAGATACTAGGTCACATCATTGTACATCTAAGTGATGTGTGCAGAAGATGAATTGAGCAATGCAATGTTTCTCAAAAGGAAAAGAATTTGGCACTGTTAAGTACCAATATTGGAAAATCATATAGTGTTTTTATTTCACAAGTTCAGTACATATATTTGATAAAAATGCTGTCTAAAGACATGAGAGATATGTATCACTGTGATCTAATGTCCAAGTACAACACATATGCCAAAATAAATGGTAAATTTAAATGCTGTTATATGTATTCAGATAATAAATGCAGTGTTTGTCAGAACGAAAGTCAGATAATGCTACTGTTATATATGTTATCATTGAGGGTGCCTGTTCATAATGAAATTGAGTAAACAATGTTAATATTTAATGTTGTAACAGGGCATGTGCAAGAGTAAAAAAAAATAAAAAAAATAGAATAGCAATGTAATTGTGATGTATGTTCAATGACAACACTGCCAAATAAAAGAGGATATGCATCATGAATTTAGTGGTCTATACATTTTACAATGCTATTCATGGGTGTCACGAGCCCATGCTCGAACCCCATGAATAGTATTCATACTAAATCCAGCAATTGAAACACTAATGTATTTGTTATTTTGCAAATTTTTGACAACAAAATCAACTCTTTACAAGCTACAGACAGAAGGATGCTTCTAGTTTGACAAAACACCACTATTTCTACATTTTTTACAGCTCATAAATTTTGAAGGAAAAGCATGCAGGATACATATATATAGCAGTGTTGTTATACAAGAAAAGAGATGCACTCAAAGTGCTGGTCTCCAACAAACAGTTTTTTCCTAAACAAGAAATAATGCGAAAAACACAAACATGGAGGTAATGAACAACAACTAGAGTAGATTTAAGCATTGAAAGGCTATGTAATAAATTATACAAACAATGTGTTTAAAGACAACATGCATATGGAAAAGATAGAATAAATGGTCAAAAGAAGTGACTTATCGTCAAATGGCAAGTCAAGCTGCAATAAAGGCCGAGTTCATGTGAAGAGACGATCAAGACAGAAGATGCATGACATGTCATCATGCTTGATAGTGTGTAGACGTCAAGTTCCAAGTCAAAGCAGAGCTATGATAGAGACTATGCAATGAAGCCTGAGTTACAGTGGAAAAATGTAATATCAACGCCATACATCATGGCATAGAGCTCGAGTTCTTATAACAATGTATGCATAGCGCCATGTATCATGACATCTAAACCCCAAGCTCTATGGAGACTTCATCGATGATAACAATAAAAATCTTGAGCTTTGGTTAACCATAGCCATGAAAAATAACATTAGAGAGCCCAGTGAAGGAAAGTAGTAAGTGCCATATTGCATGGCTTAAAACTTCAGTGAAAATGCAAAGAAAGCCGTGGTATAGAAAGAAGCCCAATGCCAGAGATTAAGGAGAAGCTGCAATATACAAAAACCGATGCCAACTCTCAGATTTACCATGGTGAGCTCTAGTCAAGCAGTAGAGAAGCTAAACAAAACCATATCACAAGCATGGCAACATGATAAACTAGGGTTTTTGAGAGCCCTTATTTTTTTTCCCTCAAAGCTACAAAGTGCAAAAATGAGATGCAATAATACCTTTCTAGGTTTGGATAAAATTTGGAGTCTGTTATGAGAGTGGAGTTAATTCTTTGCAAACTACAGTGCAAGGATAGTACATCTAAGTGCCACGATAGCCTACTCCAAAGTACCATGACAAAGAGATGGGTTGATATTTTGGCATCGGTTTGGTCATATTGGCTTTAGTGATAATGGTGTCAGGTATGCTATAGTTAGGGTTGATCATGTTGTGGTTAGGGTTTTTAGGTGAGATTGGCATCCTAGGTATTTTGGTTATATCTTGGGGTTTTTATGTAATACCCTTTGTAAATTGATATATATGATAAAAGTATAAATAAAAAATATCAACATTAGGAAATATATGTTTAGGGGGATGATTTTATATTAGTGGAAAGGGTTGGTAATATTGTTGTAAAGATATATTTTAAAGATGCCAACATTGGGGGAGTTCATTTCGAAATTAGCCTTTAGGGCTTAATTTTTGGCATCAATTATGCCTTAGATTTAGGGATTGGGATAAAATTTTGGAATGCTTTTTGAAAGCTACACTGTAGGCATCAGTTGGGCCTTAAAATTAGGGGATCTATCTGTTCTAGAGGACCTTTTGAGAGGGGGGGGATCTCATTTTCAAAATTAGCCTTGGAGGCTATATAATTGAACTTCTTTTTTATTTAGAAGGGTTCAAGATTGGGGAGAGAAGTTGTATTAGTGAACATATCGTTACTTTGAAATTCCTTTTGTATTTTGCAACCATTTTGTAGATTTTGGTGATAATAAAGCTAGCCTTACTGTTCATACATCTTTTCTAAGTTTTTCTATCTATCCTTCTTAAATTTCTGCATTTTAGTGTTTCTTCTCTTATAAAGATAGATTAGTGAATTACTCAAATTCCTATTCTAGAGTTATAAAGAATCAACCTTTTGCAAAAAGTACCAGTTTGTTGATTGGATCTTCACCATTATTGGTATAAAACCCTAATAGTAAGCTCTTGGTCATCCTAGGTGTTAAGAAGTGAAAAACATTGCAGAACTTAGAAATGTGTGTTTTGTAGGTACAATATTAAAATTATGATAAATCTGCATCCATTTTTGGTGTATCACCTTTCTTATTTAGTTTTCATTTCTTAGTTATCCTTCTCCCTTTTCCCAAAATCATAAAAGTCAATATCAGGTGATATCCCAAATTCAATAGGAACTTGCCTAGAATCTGAAGATTCATTCTCTAATCCACCTAGGAGAATGTTTCCATGTTTCAACATGATGGCTAGATTCTGCATCCAGCTATAGGTGCAATCCTGATTGACAATAGGAATTCCATTTGGATTTTTTGTATTTTCTACAATTACTTGTGTGGGTAAATTGATCCTTACTTGAGAATTTTTTGTATTTTCTACATTGGCTTGTGCAAGTAAATTGATCCTAATTTTACTTGTACCATGAGGTGTTTTAGGCACATGTTCTGTTATGTTTGAATTTTCATTTTGACGATTCAAATCCATATTTGTGGTCAATAGATGATCGTATCTCCCACTTGATATAAAATCAACTTCATGTATTCCTCTCTCAAAATGAGAGACTTCATCAAATGTTCGTTGGCAGTTATTTCTATTTGTATTTCCTTGTTCTCTATTTTTAGTTTCCAATTCCCGTACTGATAATTTTGCACTTCATCTAGCATAAGTTTGTCTTTGAACTTCATTAATCCTTCTCCTTTTTTCTTTTCTTTGACTGTCTGTCATCTGTTCTTGTTGTCGCCTTTAATATTCTCTTTGGTATTCTCTCTGATATGCTCTTCTTTTCCCCCTTTGATATTACCTCCTTTCCTCCTGTGATTGAAAATTCAGCGTTGATTGATTCATAGCATCAAATTTTTTAAAAACTCTCAAATTATGTACTTATATATCATGGGATAAGCAAAGGAGTTGGGTGTTGAAAAAATGGGGATGAATGAAAAATAAATGCAAAGTTATTTTCAAACCAAACATTTATTAATTTTAAAATTAATATATTAAGTAAAAAAAGTGTCATAAAGTGGGTTTTTTTTAATTCAATAAATCTTGTAGTATTGCCTTCCATATTAGATAAATATATCTTTAATAAAAATGCGGGTTCTCATACTTGCTTAAACCTCAATTTGATTTGATATTGATGAAGTTGGTGACAAAAATGAATGAGGAGAATGCAATATCTTTTATGATTTAAAGTTAATTAGAGATTATCCTCCAATACAACATATTAATATATAAATTTAACATTAATGTGTTAATTAAAATATGTCAATAGGAATTTTAACTTGAATTTAAAAAATTCAAATTATTTACATGTTTTGGAAAATTGATCAAATAAAAGAATGGATGAACTATGAATGCTTAACAACTTTAAAATACAATCATCATTTCATTATAAGTAACTATATAAGTAACTAAAATTTTCTAAAACTAACTATATATTATTCACTATTCAGGTAACTAATATTATGCACTAATTATTTCACTAAAACTCACTATATATTATTCACTAATTATTTCACTAAAAGTAAAGTAATTAAAAGTAATTATATTTTTCTTCATAGAGGAAATATTGATTATATATAGATCATTTACAAGCCATAAAAATACCAATTTGTATGTCTAGCAATGTCTCTTCTTCCCAACATATCTATTTCTGAACAATACATATTTTGATCACGATGCAACCTAGATATAATCTCCTATTCATGCTCTGTGGTATTTCTATGAACATCTTCATTGTCTTCAATTTCAGAATCACTTTGGTTTTAAACATCTTCTCGAGTCATTCTATGTTCAACATGCCAAGGATTTTAATTGAAGGACTCCCACTTTTCTATTATGGAGTGATCATCATGACAAATATCTTGTTCTATGTCACGAAATGGCTTGAAGAGAAATAACTCTATTAAATAGAAGTAAACCGATTTACATGAATCACATGAAGGAATAGTTACAAACCAAGGAAACACTCTAACAATTTCTGCTCTTTCTCTTAGTTCCCATTTGTTATCTCTTCTTCTTTTAGGATTATATAACCATGATCTAGTTGCATCAATTAATGTGACACCTTCCATACATAATGGTCTTCTTTTGTACCCATAAATGAAAGATTTTTTTTGTTCTCCATTGGTCTCTTCATTATTTTCATTTTTTAGATTTACAGGTTTGAACACCTCAGGTGAAACATTTAGATTAAAAAATCTTCTACTTCTCTCCACCAATGGAATTTCTAATAGCATATGATAGGTTTTTGAGCCCCAATGAATCTTTCTATAACTATGTCAGTTAGAAGCCTCCTATATGCTTGTGTAACTAAATCATCTGGATTTTCCATGTTGGAGAGGCGCATCAACATTTGGTGGAAAATTTCTAAGCTTTTCTCAGCTTTTGCTTCATACTTTGAAATGTATCTGATCACTGCATATTTAGAAAGAACAGGTTACCAATCTATATTCGCTCTCCATAACTGTAGTATATGGCGATTATGTGAATTCACCCTATCATCATTTCTTTCTGGCTCAATTTTTTTTCACCTGTTTCTATGTCTTCATATAATTTTGAACCCCCCAAGTTTAATGGCCAAGGAGCATTATACCTATAATCAATATAAGAAAGTCCTGTATTTAGTTTCCTTAGTTTTATATTAAATTTAAGTTTTATATAGATATTTTTTTGTATGAAATCAATACATACAAACCATGCTTCCCCTTTTCTTTTGTATGCAGGCACCCTCCTTACAAATTGTGTGTCGTTCTACACAATTTAGGATATCTTCATAGTCATTGTCCAAATTTACCTCAGGAAGTTGTCTCGTGTTTTTGAGACATGGATGTCGTTGAAATTTTAGAAGCACCTACAATTTACAATAAGAAATATTAGTATATAAGTTATATGACATTACAAATTTATCCAAAATTTTATAAACATGCCTGCATATTCCTCTAGTGAGGATCTTCTCTAGGGTTCCATGCATAAACAATAGAATATAAATACCTTTCAACACTTTTTTGTTCCTCCTCATTTGACCAGTCAATATTGTCCATATTGGGTACCACATTTATCCATATGAATTCATTTATATGCGGAGACCTCCTATGCTGAAATTCTGATCTACACCAATAGTCTTTGACATTCATTCCCTTTTCTAAAATTTATTTGCTGAATATTGAGTGTCTCAAATGCATATAATGTGTTACTATGTGAGGATAGTCAGTAACATTTTGTTTCCTCCAATTCTGATCTTCCCATGGATTAGTTGTCATTGTTCCTGGCATTAATGCATTCAAATTAGGCCAATACATATCGGCTTCACTCAATGTGAAAAATATTGTAGGAAAACCAATTTGATGAAGCATGTCTGTCAATTCTGCATGACATTTAGTCTCATATGACCTTGTTCCTCTCAATGTTGTCCCAAACCACATCAACTTGTCAGCCAAATTAGAGTGAGGTGTGTTTTCCATATGTTGGTGTAACTCGTTTATGGTAATTGACAAGTCTTTAAAGTTTCTTTTTACAAATACTGAAAATGAATTATGTGGATGGTGTATCATTATCATGTTCATCATGCAATATCTAAATCTAGAATTTTTACCAAAACAGTGATCCCTATACCGCAATAGATGCTTGAAAGATTTATGGACATGCACCCACCTCATCCATGGTTCTAACCAATAACATTTGCTATCAGGAAACAATGTTGGAAATGCCATATCAAGTAATCCTGATGTGACATATTCATTAATGGGAGATGCACCAATACTTAGCTAGTCTATCAGTGACGTTAGATTTGCATCAGGGTTGTTAATCCATGCATGGATAATTTCCATTTCCTTTTGGGCATTAGGTGGTCTCAAAGCCTTTGATGTTCTGTGCTCTATTACATTATATTCATCTCTCTCCAAGATTGGACCCACAAAAATAATGTCATTTGCATCTGAATCAAATTCCATATTGACTGTCTTCAATCTACTAAAAATATTTTGATCTGTATTTCTAGATAGATCGTTGAGAGCATCTTCATTAATTCTAACATCAGAGTAAAAAATGTCAAGCTCTACTTTATATTTGAGTTCTTTGTAGACATGACCCCTATTCATAGTAAAGTGATAGTGTGTCCCATGTTTAGCTCTTATTCCAACAATATAATGATTGGTAAATTATCTATTGTATGTGGAAATATATTGAAAATATATTCTATATTTTGTGGGAAAGTTATTGTGTGTCCTGTATATTTATATTGACCACCTGTTGTTGTTTGAAATACAATATGGGAAAGCAAGATACTGAGAGGGGGGGGGGTAAATAAGATCTTAAAACTTTTATCCTTTAAAACAGAACTGATCCACAACCATGCATAAATGAAATTGATCTATCAACTAGTAGCATCCATGACAGTAAATAAATAACTCAAGACACAAAATTTTGGTCACCCAGAAACCCAAATAAGGTAAAACTAGGGTGGGGATGATACCCACAAAAATCTTCACTACTGCAGCAATAAAGTGTTCCCGTTAGGGCTACAAAGTTTGATCACAATATGTAATCTACCTGGTCAAAGGTCTGCCCAGTTAAGAGCTATAGATCATTACAATATACCTTGTAAAAGGATTTAGACTTACAACAAAGTAAGCACTCGGCTAAAATATTTAGAAAGGTCTGTTAGAACCACTCTATTAAGAGATTTCACCTGATACACTAGTTAGAATGTCTCAAGAACTGATCCTTCATTATGCACTCTGATGCTGATAATGGATCTCCTCTTTCCAATACCTTCTCTGATCTAATAATTTGATATGTCTTTACTCTATTGTTCACTGCTCTTTTACTCTGCTAGATCTATGCTTCTTCTTTCAAAATAACCCTTTGTACATCTCTCATGTATGCATACACTTCTCCTTTTGTGTATTTAATCTCACCTAAATTAGGTCAAGAAGCAATCTTAATATACTTTATGAATTTGGCGTCTAGATCTAGATCAATGATAAAGATCAAATGCTTATACTGCTTAGGCATTCCAATTTTATGATTGGCTCCATGCCATGCATTGGGATAAAAAAATTAATGCATAATTAACTCTGTTGAAATCATTAAATGCATTAACAAGTTGGCCCAAAATGGTTTATCTTCAAGTTTGTGCCATTCCAAAGATATGTCAAAATTGTCTTGCTCGGCACAATGAGACTCTGGCGCTCAGCATGAAAATGATCAACTTTTTCTTGATTGCCGAGTCACTCAACAACCATTAATCTTCTTGGTAATGAATATGCTAGATAGATTGGCCTATACTTGATAGCTCGGCCGTAGTGATGACTGGCTAAACTGCGTAGATGAATGACTAAGTGTGGGACACTAATGATCAACAAAACTTAGAGATCAACAATCTCCCCCTTTGATATTAGTGGAAAAAACACACTTATCATTTCTTTATGTCCACAAAATTTTTCCTAAGTACACAACATACTCCCCCTAAGATTATACTTCATACTTACATAATATACATGCCTTACAGAATATTATGCTTGATTCTGCACATCTTTATACATTTCCTTATCTGATTCCCCCTTGTTTTTGTGACTGATAGCTATAGGGGTTAAGTCATACTTATCCAAAAATGACTTATAAAGCTGTAATGTTAGTGCAAATGATGTATCCCAACTATCCTTTACAAATTTCATGACTTGTAACTTAATTTCTAGCTCAACAGCTAGACTTACCAAACTATCTGCTGTAGAGAGATGCGAATCCCTCTTGAATAATTTGTTTGCAGCTTTAAGTTCCTTCTTTATAACCTCCAGATGAGGTACTAAGGCAGTCTAAATAGTTATTAGCTTTGCTCTTATTCTTCCATCTTTAGTCATAAGCTCAACTAATCTCCTCTGTGTATGAATCAACTTGTCAAAATGTAAGGAGCTAGAACTAGCATCCATACTCAATGTACTCCCTGTTGACCTCAAGGATAGTTGCAAATTCTCAATAAGCTGTTGGTTATCCTTGGTAAAGAATTCTACATCACATAAATTTTTATACAAGGAATAGACATTATTTGAAACTTCTTCAAGAATACTAATATGAGAAGAAAGTTCAACCTATTTGATAGCAATCTCTGTTGATATCTTCTCCAAAACTTTGTTCTCAATTTTTCTCTTGGACCACTGTAGCAACTTCTCATTTGCCTCAATATTTTCATCATTTACTTTCTGCACAATATGGACTAACTGTTCCAAGATTGATGTCTGTTCATTTATATCTGTTATATCAAAAGCATTAACAAAAATATCTTTCATTTCATGTAATACTTGCTTTTGTTGGTGTTCCCTCTTTAGTTCCTCTTGTTTCTTCTTCCTCTTCAAAAGGTCTTATAGAGTCTAAATCTGCTGATATGTCAAGTTGTCTATATCCCATTTAGGAATCACAATTACTTCATCCAAAGTGACACTTGGACTTGGTGACTTCCTCTTATGTGACTTCTTCCTTTTGAGTTCTGAAGAACTGATACTCATCTCAGGTACTGTGATATCTTTACCTTTGTCAGTATTAATTTCAATTTCTACCTTCATCTGAGTCAAGATTACCTATTGATCAGGTATATTTCCTATATTGGGTCCAGTGGGAGTAGATGTTGCAGAGTGTGGTAGATCCATTAACACTTGTATAGCCTCTTGTTCTATAGGCTTATTTGCAATCACTTCCATCTTATCACCACTCTCTAACACTATTTGTACAACCTCTAAAATAGGTGGATTTGTATTGATTACCTCCTTTTATCCTTCTTTCTCTGACTCGAACTCTATTTCCCGAATGGGCGAATGCATACCAGTGTCTTCTGGCTCATTCTGATCCTCGTCATCCACATTGCTATTTTCTCCAAGTGTAGTGTCAATGGGACTGTCCATTGTCAAATCTATAATTTGTTCATCACCTATTTCCTTTTGGGGTTCTATTTCAGTTTCTTCCTGCTCAGTAGCAGTTTCTTTCTCCATTTCCTTCAGCTCTGAGTTGTCTTCATCTTTCTCATCAGTCTTCTTAGTAATTAACCCAAAGATTTCCTTCCATATTTTGGTGCTTTGTTGTAATACACCTTCAACATCATTCCTTAGAATTGCATAGGCTCTTTTTTTGGGAATAAAATTCCTTTGATATTCTTCAATGAATTTTTCTATATGTGTCTTTGTTAAGTCAGGAATGACTTTACCTAATGTTCCTTCCCTTATCTGTCTTTCAGTCATTAAGCATATTACCATTTCTAAGACAAAATGTCATATAGTTATGTAGGGATACAGTCTCCTATCTCTATAGGTGTCATTTTGAATGTTCCCATCATATCGATTAATGCCTCCTGAATCTTATGCTTGTTTACTATACTCTATTTTTCATACTTAATAAATTTGAATCCTGGTAATCCAGTTGAACCTCTGATGTTCTTACATACCTCATCAATATTGATTGTTTGTTTGTGTGATTCTATGTGTATGTTTCTTGGTACATCTGTATCTGTCTCCTCATCATCTTTAGACTCCAAGTATAGCTTCCTCCTTGGTCTTTTCTTAGCAGGTTGGCTCGACACAACCTTGGTTTCAACTTGTTCTCTCTTCCCTGAGTTGATCTCCCCAACATTATTCTTTGTATACAATTTTTCTTTCTGGGAAAGAGATGATGCCCTAGTCCTTAGGGAGTTAGCAATAGGAGGGTTAGCCTTAGGTTTAGCTTTGCTTTGTTTAGTTTCCTTGGAAACCATTGTCTACTTCCCTTTACCTTTCATTGTGACCTCCTCTTCAGGTTCACTTTCCTCTTCTTCTTCATTAGACATATCTTCTCCATGTCTTGTTAACAAGCCCAAAGGTGCATCCTCTACTTCTTCATCACTCTAAATTCCAACCATCTTCTTTAGATTTTTGACAATTTTCTTCCTTTTCCTCTCCATAGTGCCAACCTTTAAATCCATAGTGATTCTGGACTTAGCTTCTTCATAGTTTCCAAAATGTTTCACTGTACTATCAATTTCTTCTGCCAATAGAGATATTATTGCTGCAAATGTCTTATCAATGTTTACCTCATAAGGTAATGGACTCAGCCATGATACCCTCGGCACTACTTCCTACACATAGGTGTAATCTATTGAGAGGAACCTCCTTACAACAATATTGTGAGAATGCACGAAATAACAGAATATAGAGCAATAGCAGAACTCAGAATGAATCTATTGATCACGGTCCACTTCGAGGGGGTAACCTCCTTTGAGAAATATCAATACAATAAATTCCTCGGTGTCCATCAAAGGCCTCAACCTACTCTTATATACTAAGTACGATCTAGAAAAGTAATACTACCTATGCATGTGGGATAATAAAATATACTCACAGGACAACTTATAGAGCATATGCGTCTGACAACACTACACTAACAAAATAAATAGAAGGAACACACAGGTTCCTAACATCCCCTCTCTCTTAGAAAAAATATTTGTCCTCAAAGCTTAAGGTGTGGAAATTGTTGCTGAATCTGAAGAAGGGGTT
>MU223127.1:452028-495748 GCA_018584345.1 Thuja plicata | reverse complement strand
TGAGGAATTGAATCTTGTGGCTCAGTTTGGTGGCGATTGGATGAGAAGCGAAAAAGATAGGGCAAACCCTAAAATTTGATAAATGAGGGATTTAGGGCTTCGATATGTAGAATTTGGGGTTGGGTCACCAAGGAAGGAAGTATGCAGAACAGTATTTCAGGTGTTTAGAGGAACTGTGAGAGGAAATGGGAAGAAATCAAGGAAGCTATCGCTAAAAAATAGAAAAAATTTCTCTTTTTTTTTGACACAATCAACTCAGGAAAATTCACTCAAATACGGAATAACGGAAAAGAGTTATTGCAATAACAAGAGATATTAGAATTGAAAGGAACCTGAAGGCCATGACGGAAAAAAAAATTGACGTAATTTCCACCCAGCGAGCCCAAGAAAGTGCTCTGATACCAGATGAGAGGAACCTCCTTACAACAATATTGTGAGAATGCACGAAATAACAGAATATAGAGCAATAGCAGAACTCAGAATGAACTTCTTGATGAGCTTCATACAATAAATTCCTCGGTGTCCATAGCAATAGCAATAAATTCCTACAATACAATAAATTCTTCGGTGTCCATCAAAGGCCTCAACCTACTCTTATATACTAAGTACGATCTAGAAAAGTAATACTACCTATGCATGTGGGATAATAAAATATACTCACAGGATGACTTACAAAGCATATGCGTCTGACAACACTACACTAACAAAATAAACAGAAGGAACACAGGTTCCTAACATCTATGTCTGCTAGGAAACAAACATCCTCATAATGTTTTTCAATTAGTGAACTGGGAATTCTACTCCTTAATCTCATATTTTTCTTGAATCCCACAAAATATATTCCCATAACATTGTCAAAATTATCACCTAATTGCTGAATAAATGCATTGATTTGCTGAGTGATAGGTCTGTTTGTTTTCCACACTAAGTTTCCAAAAGTAGGAAATGTATTCTGTATGTAGAAAAATATGCAAATGAGCAGAGATCCAAACTTACATACTGAATTCTTTGCCTTCCTGATTGAAGAAAGGTTCTTGGCTAGTTGCATTAATTGAAGCTCGGCAAGGTCATAGGTATGATCTTTCTTCATAATTTTCCAAGCCTGGTCAAATACAATGTAGGGGACACTGTCCAGTCAGCTTGACTGATAAAACTTATGAGCTATAACCCTCACTAAAAAATCAAGCTCCAAGTCTATAATTGTGGATATCGTCATCCCTCTTTTGTTCCAAACAGCTCTAGTGATTTCTTCACCGTTTTCTTTACTCTAGCATTTCATTGTTTTCTTCCCGTTTAGAATTGGATAACTTGTTACTCGATGAATGATCTCTCTTGTTATCTTGACTATCCATTTTCCAGCCATATGTTCATGTCATGTACATGACTTAGAACAATATTGATCCATTCCATTATGAACTCTCTCAGAAAGTCTAGGGCATGAGTTAACCCTCTCTCGGCTAAGTGTTTGTGTTCATCTTTTAGGGCTCCATATGTGCATAATTTGTTGTAAGATTCCCTAAGATTGTGATCTCCAACTTCACTTATCTTACGCATATAACATGACCTTATATCATGGATCATAAGTACCTTTGGTGGAATTGATGATAGGGATCCGGTCAGATCACCCTTGATGGCACTCTCAGGAACTGCTCAGAAATTAGGAGGTATATATGTCTTGCTTCTTACCAATTGAATGTTTAGCAACTCCTTCTCCATTCTCTTAGCTGGTGCAGAAGAAATTGCAGCCATTTTGTCCAAAAAATAGGGTTTCAAGGATCACGAAAAGTGTACCTTGACAAGTAACAAAATCTGCACTTTCCACTAAACAGGTTATCGATGGCACGCTATAGAAATCTTCAAAAATCTTTTCTGAATTCAAGTTCACAAATGCACAATCGCTCTTATGAAATTCTTAATCGCATGGTGAGAAGAAATGAAATAACTCTTTCCTTAATATAGACTTCAATAGTCGACAGTTAGGTCAACATTAAATGTTCTTTCCGTTGAGTGAGTGCCAACCAGCTATCCTCGGCCGACTCACGAAATTCACTTTCCACTCGGTCATCAAACAAAACTTACTCGACATACATTAAAAATATACTGTTGCTCAACACCTATAGTGCATTTTTGACTTTTCTCGCTACATAACTCAAAATATGTCCTGATGCATCTTATCATATGCAGATATGGACTATTGCACTTTTTTATGTTAGGAACTAATAAAAGATAATGAGATATAAACATAGTTCCTTACATACCTTTCTTTTCTTAATTAGTGATGGTGGGATCACTTGATCCATTGGATTGGGTGACCTTGGCTTCAGTAGCTTCACTGCTACAAGGTTCTGCTTTCCTTATCCATGTCTGGTTCATCTGTGCTCTAATATACTCAATAGTGGGAGTAGGTACCCTTGTTTTGCAATCTTTCCTAGTATGACCAATTTTATAACAATTATAGCAAACTAGGTTTCCATTCATCCAACTCTTAGATTTTCCTCTGAAATGTGTCTTTATGCAGTTTTATGGAACATGTCCATACTCACCACAGTAACAATAGCCATGCCATGTGTTATAATCCCAATTTTAAGTGTTACCCTTCCTTGGTTCTTTTTCTTGTGTCTTTGATGTCCATTGTTGTTTAGCATTAGATCTGCAATCTTGTGCTCTATGTCTAAATTTTTGATAGTTGTAACAATACCCATTGAATCTAGGTGTGGGAGGTGCATTATTTACCTTTGTCCAACATTCATGTGCTTGATTTCCAAACTTCTTACAGTTAAAGCAATAACCATTGAACTTAGGTTTAGGATTGGACTTACCATTCTTACTTTGGAAGATGTTTTCTATGTGTCCTAATTTTCCATAGTGATGGCATACAGGCTTGTTTTTTTTTGACTTTGCATTCCTCTTTTCACCAATCTTAGATGATTCTCCTTTCTCAGTAGATGGCTGATGTTCGATGTGACCTAATCCAGAAGTGTCTTTAGATCTCCTTGATGCTTCCATCAAGTTTTCAAAATGAGTCAAAGATTCATTGGGTTTGTTCAATCTTTTATTCAGTTCTTTCTCAGATCTCAATTCATTTTTTAATTGACTGTTCTTAGATCTCAGATTCACAATTTCCATGTCTTTCCTATTGATCTCCTAATTTTCAAGTAGTAGTTGATTCACCATGTTAACCTGATTGTTTGTCATCATTTGTACTTCATGTGTCCTTTCATCAAGTCTGATAGTCATCATTCTTTTGTCTTCTTCAATCATAGCTTTGTCATCTTCAGCTTTCTTCTTTTGTTCCACTACTTCACATAGTCTTACTGTTTTCATTTCTTGTTCTCTTTTTAGGTTTCTAACTTCTTCACACAATGTATTTTTCTTCTCCAGTAGATCTGCAATTGCTACATTGCTCTCAGTAGGGTTTCCATTCTGAAATAGATTTGCAGTGTCTTCTTCCTGATAATGAGTGTCATTCATTTGTTTGGCCAAATATTTCCTTTCTTGCAAGGAATTCTTTAGTTCCTATCTTGTAGTCTCAAGCTGATGTAATGCTAGCTGAATTTTAATCTTTTGATTCTCAATGACTTTACCCAATTTGTAAATCTCCATCTCAAGATCTGTACTCTCAAGCTGATTAAATTTTTTTGTAGGAGAACTATGCTTTGATACCAGTTGTTGGAAACACATATGGGAAAGCAAGATACTGAGAGGGGGGGGGGGGGTGAATCAGATCTTAAGACTTTTATCCTTTAAAAAAAAATTGATCCACAACCATGCATAAATGAAATTGATCTATCAACTCGTAGCATCCATGATAGTAAATAAACAACTCAAGACACAAAATTTTGGTAACCCAGAAACCCAAATACGGTAAAACTGGGGTGGGGATGATACCCACAAAAATCTTCACTACCACAACAATAAAGTATGCCCATTAGGGCTATGAAGTTTGGTCACAATATGTAATCTACCTGGTTAAAGGTCTGCCCAGTTAAGAGCTATAGATCATTACAATCTACATTGTAAAAGGATTTAAACTTACAATAAAGTAAGCACTGGGCTAAGAGATTTAGAAAGGTCTATTACAACCACTCTGTTAAGAGATTTCACCTAATACACTGGTTAGAATGTCTCAAGAACTGATCCTTCATTATGCACTCTGATGCTGATAACGGATCTCCTCTTTCCAATACCTTCTCTGATCTAATAATCTGATATGTCTTTACTTTTCTATTCACTTCTCTTTTACTCTGCTAGATCTATGCTTCTTCTTTCAAAATAACCTTTGTACATCTCTCATTTACGCATACACTTCTCCTTCTATGTATTTACTCTCACCTAAATTAGGTCAAGAAACAATCTTAATATACTTTACAAATCTGGCGTCTAGATCTAGATCAATGATTAGGATCAAATGCTTATGCCGCTTAGGCATTCCAATTTTCTGATTGGCTCCATGCCACACATTGGGATCAAATAATTAATGCATAATTAACTCCGTTGAAATCATTAAATGCATGAAAAATTTGGCCCAAAATTGTTTACCTTCAAGTTTGTGCCATTCCAAACATATATGTCAAAACTGTCTTGTTCGGCACAATGAGACTCTGACACTCGACATGAACATGATCAACTTTTGCTTGATTTTTGAGTCACTCGACAACCATTAATCTGCTCGGCAATGACTATGCCAGATATATCGGCCTATACTGGATAGCTCGGCCGTAGTGATGACCGACTAAACTGCCTAGATGAATGAATAAGTGTGGGACACTAATGATCAACAAAACTTAGAGATCAAAAGTTGTATATGTTACTTGAATTATGGGGGTGACACCTGCAATATTATTAAAAGTTGAGAATATATTATTTCCTCTTTCTTGTCAACACCTAGTGCATACTGGACCTTCCAACGTGCGTGACACTTTCATTCCTAGATAACTTTATTGAAAAATAAAGCACATATTTGGGTTTCTAAAGCTATCCAATTGATGTCGAAATTGTATTTGGAATATGTAGAAATTATCTTGAAGAATTCCATTTAGATTTTGTGTATTTTCTACATTTACTTGTTTGGGTAAATTGATCCTTATTTGAGAGTTTTCTGTATTTTCTACATTGCCTTATGCAGGTAAATTGATCCCAATTTGACTTGTACCATGAGGTGTTTTAGGCACCTGTTCTGTTATATTTGAATTTGAATTTTCACGATTCAATTCCATATTTGTGGTCAATAGATTATCATATCTCCCACTTGATATAAAATCAACTTCATGTGTTCCTCCTCTCTCAAAATGAGAGACTTCATCAGATGTTCGTTGGCAGTTATTTCTATTTGTATTTCCATGTTTTCTATTTTCAGTTTCCAATTCTTTTACTGATAATTTTGCCGTTCATCTAGCATAATTTTGTCTTTGAATTTAATTAATCCTTCTCCTTTCTTCTTCTCTTTGACTGTTTGTCATCTTTTCCCATCATCTCCTTTGATATTCTCTTTGGTATTCTCTTTGATATTCTCTTCTTTTCTACCTTTGATATGTTAGAATAACTGAGAGGGGGGGGGGGGGGGGGAATTNGGTGAATTAGTGGCCTAAAAAATTAATCCAATAATCCAACCTGAACTTATATCACAAATATAATATCCTCAATTATCATTCAGTCCTAAAAGATGTATGCCTTATGTAAATCTAACATAAATATATTGCTCGGTGAATATATTATTTCTCTGTTTCTAAGCTTTACCGAATAGCAGTAATTAAACTTAGTGTTTACCGACCAATTCTATTTTAGTAATATGTAAAGAAAAACATCAAAGAAATGAACCATATACACCTTTGACACATGGATTTTTAATGTGGAAACCTTGTTAAGGGAAAAACCACTTGGCACCAATAACCCAAAATTTTCACTCTTCTGAAGTGAGGTCGGTGAAGAGCCAACCCTATTAAAGGTTACAAACACACTGTTAAGTGTGACCTTGTTGGAGGATTTAAAACCATTGGTTAGTATTTTGACCTTAGGAATTCACCATTCTATCAACAAGAAAAACCTTTTGATACTCTTGAGTATCTCAATACATTAAGGACCGTTAAATCCCACTCAGTTTAGAGATTTTCTGAATGAATGGTTAAACTGAAACAATAAATGATCTATTCAATAATACAAATTTAATTTGAATATTTTCAGATCTATTGTTAGTCTAGAATACCTCTCTGATCAATATGTTCTTCAATTCCTTTGCTCCCCTCCTTCTTTTCTGCTCGGTGAATTCTCTTGCTACTGTTGCTCAGTTTCTGTTGAATTCTTGGTTCTGTTCTTCAACCTGTATGATGAGATCTACATGAGGACTTCTATCTTCACCATAATTATACTCAACAATCCTCTCCTTCATAATGAATTACTTGTCTATTTATATAGACATGATTTCACTATTTTAATCTTCTTTTCTTTCTTGTTCTTGATGTAGATTCTATCTTGATCCGCAAATCTCACTATGCATTTTCTTTAATCTTTAAAACTTTGATTTAGTTTTATCCCATAGATTTCTCCTTGATAACTGTGATTAAAAATAGCTTTAAATATTTTGTTCAACTAGTTGATAAGAACAAATCAATCAATTAGTTAACTTAATATATAGCTCGTGCCAGCTAAGTGTTTTGTTATTTTCTCACTCCAGTTCTGATCGGTGATCAACTCTTATTTTTATCAATCATTGAATCATGTTGTCCTCGGGCATCAACACTGTCCATTAGTGTTGTCTATCTACCGGTCAACACTCTGAACTACTTAGGGTTCAATTCAGTTATGCTCAGTGTTGCAGTGCTCGGTATACACTGTGACTGCTTGGGGTTCTCTGTCTGTCGGTGTGTACTGTCCATCAGTGTTTACTGTCACTTGGTGCACACTGGCTTTTATGTTCACCGATAACATAAACTTTATCTCTTTGGTCTGTTTGAATTCTATGACAATATGTATATGACCAATCAGATTATATCAAGTTGACATCAATGGTAATACAATACATTATCTGATTTAATGTATTGCATTTACTTTTTGCAACTTGGTGATTATCAACTTATCAATTTCAAAACATTAAATCACTTATAGTTCATCAATCTATCCCTTTGGCATTGATGGCAACATACTATCAGCTCAATATGAAAGCATCATGGTATTGCTTGTTGAAATCTGTGATAACTATGATATCAGGCATATATATTGAAATCCATCAGTACACACTCAAAGCTAAGACTGCCTACACTTACCGAGAAGAGTCGGTTAAAAGCAAAGTTCCTAGTATAAACCGAGCCTCTTTGGTAACCGAGAAAAGTGAACAAGTGGTTTGCAATACCGAAACCTGTTGGTAAAATAAAAAGGTATAATAATTTCCCTAAAATGTCATGTCATCACCGAAGGATAGTTGAAGTCTTAACTGATGAACTCCATCCTCACACATCGAGGAGTTGGTAAGCATGAATGACACATATTTTAGGTTAAACGACTATAAAAAGGCAACTGGTTGGTATCATTGTTCACCACGACCAGAGAAGAGAGACAAAGAGAAATTTTCAAGCATAAAGCCATAGGATCACAGAGCAACCACAACTCTACATAGAGCACTCCACGCAGATAAAAAATCTTTGCAAGTATAAATAGTAAGTTCTACACAACCAACAACTCTATTTCACAAATTTCATAAATGGCCACGACTTCGAGAACTGTGAAATCAAAGAACACAAAGAAGGATGAGTTCAAGCTCATTAAGAATTTGGCATATGAGGAAACAAACTACAAGATTCACCCTGAGGTTGCCTCACAACCCAACGATGCTGGAGCATTCTCATGAATACCAACTAGGGTTTTGCTTGTGGAAGACATATGATCATTTATACACTGCAAGATTGAAGAGATAGGTGATTCTGAGGTTGAACAAGCTTATAAGAAGTTATGTAACAAAGATGGAACACCAAAAGATGAACATAAACATATAGATGTAAAAGGGCTCACCAATGCCCTAATGTTCCTGAAGGTTTTCAAAATTGAGTGGGTTTGGTTAGTACTAAGCTGAATGCAAAACCATAAACTTTGGTTGGATGAACCGAAGATGATAACTTGAGATGTTATCCATGCGGTCATCGGTTACCCTGTAACCGAGAAGGTAAAAGCACTAAAGCATCCACCCAAGGCCGAGACTGAGAAGATCATAGGAGCCAATTGGGATGATAGAGGATTGAAATTTGCCACCATAACTGATGATGAGATGAAATTTGGTGCATGTATTCTAGGCTAAAAATTCTTCCAAACCAGTAGGTTGAACATCATTGCATCCGGTGTAGTGGACACAATGTATAAGATTGTGAATAAGGGAACACAGTTGGACTTATCCGAACTACTACTAAATCAGTTAAAATAAAATTTAAAGATTATCAAGAATGCGAAGTCAAACACATGTAAGTTTGTATCACTCATAATGTGTATTTTCTTCTACTTTCAAGAAACATTTCCATTGGTTGGAGATGTGAAATGGGATAGCACAAAACCAGTCACCATGTAGATCAGTGAACATAAAGCCTCATTGGGAGATAATTTTGAGACAGTCATGGATGAATACTTTAATGTATTCAAAGATCAAATGCAAAATAGGGTAAGGATCACCGAACAAGTCATTAAGAAGTATAAAGATGAATTATGTTTTATGGTTGATATAGATCATACTTATATCGAGCCTGCTATACCGAGGAAATCATTGCTTCAACCATTAGAATATGAGATAAACATTAATATTGCATCTAAAGAAATTGATTCTTTGTTAAATGAACCACTGGATAAGAAACAAACCAAGTTTGGAACATATGAGGAGGCCAAAAAAAGAATAAAATCTGGCCTGGTTGTTAAGAAAATTGTCAGGAAAAAGGACAAAATGGTAAAGAACCTCAACAAAATACCATCGGCAATAAAGGAAGAAACTGAGCAGGAAGAGGAAACTGAAAAGGAGAAAGAAACTGAAGGACATCTACCTATCAGTGAGGCTGAAGAAAAGGATGACTCTGAGGTCACAGAGTTAGATTCACAAACTCCTCCACCAACTAAGAAGCCAAGGACCATAGCTGCTTCTAGAACTAGAAGCCAAACATCTAAGGATTCAACTCCTCCGCTTTTGAAGAAAGGAAAGGTCAGAACATAAAAGAGGAAAGTTGCCACACCAAAGAGAGGGAAAAACAAAAGAGGAAGGAAGCTCATTAGAACCTGAGAAGATATTGAAGACACCGAGCAAGATGAAGCTATAGAGGCAGAAAATGTCAAGGTAAAAGCTTCAAAATCTATTGATGACATTTGTAAATCTATTGGAAATTCAGGATCTATTACATATTCTAAGATAGAAGATGGCTAAAACTAGATCCAGAAGATCAGAACAAAGTTGAAGACACCATCATAGCAAAAATGTACAAGTTAAAATATGTACCGATCCAATTTGAAAGAAACAATGTACCGAGGGAACTATTAGACAGACTATACTCCAGATGGACATTTTCTTTGAAGAATGAAAAGGAAATAAGAGAAAGAGTACTTGTTACTCTCATGCCTTTTGAATCCAAGAAGGAAGAAATAGATGAGATGATGGAGAAACACAAAAAGGATTTCTGACCGAAGTTGAGAGCCTATAATTTTTTTGAAGGAAAGCTTGTAGAGCTTGAACATGATAGCCATAAGAAATGGTGTAATATTCTAAACAAACCTACTGAGGAAGAAAGCCTTGAGAAAGACCTACAACAAAAAGATGTTGAAAAGAAAACTCAAGAACAAGTCTTAATAAAAGATACAGAAGATGACACATCTATTGAAACAAGGAAGAAGATGACACAACTGGCAACAAAAATATAGATGTTGCAGATGAGTCATGGCCAGACACCACAAATGAAAAAATTGTGGATAAAAATATCATTGACATTACTGATGACCCAACAGATGACATTAATAAAGATGAAGATGTCAATGTTGCAAAGGACACAACCGATGAGCCAGACACAATAGTTGATACTGCACAGGTGAACATACCAGGCAACATGCCAATATTGATACAAGCTATCAATATTATGCAAGAATCAAACAAGTTACCTGAAAATGATACTCCCAAGGATGCAGAAGAAGAAGAAAAGAAATACAACACTGATGATTAGAAAGACTTTGGAGACACTCAAAAAGTAATCAATACTGATAAGGTTACAAGAGGAGATTCAAAACACTAAGATGCAGACACAACAAAGAAGAATGCAAAAACAAAAAATGATGAAGCTAAGGACACCAATGAAAGAAATAAACCTAAATATGGCACTCCTAAGGAAACTGACAAATGTGCTACCGACAATGTGAAGGTTAATGTGGAGACATCTACAAACACCCGACAAGAAGAAACTGATACACAACAGTTAAAATAAGCACAACAGGTAATTTCATCAAGTACAACTAACAAAGCTGAGAAGTTACAAATGGTTTTACATTCAAGTGCTACACAAAAGAGGAAGAAGAAATCAAAGAAGAATAAGTTGGAAGTCACCTTGGATGAAATTATTGAAATACCAAAATGTGACCCAACTACACTTGATTTTGAAGAATTACAAGAATACAGTGAAATATGCCAAAGGAAGGCATTACAGGAGAACTAAAGAAAAAACACCAAGAATCAATGGTACTAGAAAAAACTAGGGACATCTTGCACCAGATTGTACTTGATGTTGATATTGATCAAAACAAGCAAATTCTAGATCAATTAACCACTCTCACCAAAGTAATAACAATTCAAAATATTGATGCAGAGAAGGAAATTGAAGAAAGAGCAGAGCCGAAGTACCAACAGAAGCTCATTGAGAACATCAGCCAAGAAGTGGTAGTCAACAAGGTAAAGCTTTTAGAATTCATTACTAAATTAGATCCAATTATAACTAAAGCTATAACCTTAATTCAACAACTGAGCACATTAGAAAATTTCACTAAAGAGAATAGTGAGAATATAGCAAAGTTAGATACAGATCTAGCTAACAGTGCTAATAGCTTAACCACCGATGGAGACAATGCAATTAAGTTGCATTATGAGAAGATCATTGAGATCAAAAGGTTAAGGGAAGAACTATGGGAAGCAGAGACACACTTTAGGGAAGAAGTCATCAAGCTCCAAGCTCAACTTCTATCAAAACTTACACTACTTCAACAACACATCAGTTCAACATGGCAACTGATAGAAACTCTCGAGATGTCTGTAGCAGAAAACATCTATGACATGAACTCCAAGATCAAAATTGAGCACATGGCTCTAGAGAACTTAAAATAACAATGGGATAAAATGATGGAAGACATGAAGTCTTCACACTCCCACATTTTTGATAAGCTCTAAGGTATAGACCTTTTCCCTTAATATCAAAAAAGGGGGAAAATGATATGTATATGTATATTCATATGGGAAAATGATATATATTCAGATGGAAAATGATATGTATATATTTACAGAAGGAAAGATATCATATGTACAAATATACCGGCATATAAATAGGGGGAGTCATTAAATGACTAAGGATTATATATGTTGTAAATACTTAACATTTTGTTAGTATTTTGCACATATCAATTTTTGATACGAATGTCAAAGGGGGAGGTTGATGACATTAATTTTCCATTAGTATGCAAATAACACTTTCTGTAAGCATAAACTAAAAGACATGACAAGAGCAAGCTAAAAATATGATACAAAGAGATCACCAAAATGACTAAGTACAAAGAGAACCGAGGACACAACTTTGTGTGTACACCAAAATTGCAAAATAGAAAGATAAAGAGGAACCCGACGTGCAGGATAAAGTGCAAACTGAGAGACAGATAAAGTGAAAACTAAAGAGACAGTTAAAGATAAACCAAGAGAACAAAACCAAAATTTAGTCCACTGATTTCAGAAGAATAAGCGACCGTTAGAAACCAAGAATTAGTTGCAGCCCACAAAAAGTGGATCTGAATTCCACGTCAGGCAAAGCAGTCTTATTCTATTTATAGGATCTTGATTTTTTTAAAATCTATTTCTTTAGGGACAAGAAACATGAATGTAAGTGCTTTAATCAGTCTAACTAATTTAAAACACACAGACTAGAAGATCAAGGTACAAGTTGTAAACCCGATCTTAGAGTTAACATTGTTTTTCATGAAACTTGATGATGTCAATCCATCTTATAAATAGATGATGCAATCATTCATTAAAAAAGGATGTGAATATGAAAGAGAGGATGAATGAAGCCTAGGAGCACATCTATGGATCAGATTGAAAGTTTCAAGAACCAGAACAATGAAAGGTGAATTTGGTTAGCAAGAACCAAGAACAAAGGCTACCGAGAATTAGAGGTATTACTCAATCATATTAGGTGATAATCTCATTCATGTAAACTTAAATGGGTCTGTATCAGCAATATGAGATTGCATTTACTAGGTCAAATTGTAGTTTTCTATCATTTTAACTGTAGACACCCTAAAATGGTCAGACTTGCGACTTGACATTTAAAACACTAATTTTTATATATTAATTAATGGTTTTTTAATCATTAATTAATCATCTATTTTCTTCTAAATTCATTTAATCTATTAATTAATGGGTTTTTAATAGTTAATTAATCATCTATTTTCTTCTAAATTCATTCCCCAAATCATCTAAGCAAATTCTCAAAATTAATTAAATAATTAACATTAATTGATTAATTACCAATAATTAGTTAATTAAATTCAATTTCCTATAGTTTAAATTGAAATATTTAAACTTACTAATTAAATTATTCCAATTAAATTAATTTAATTTTGTCCATAAAGCAATTCTAAATAAAAAATAATTCAATTATCTCACATGTTGAAAACTTTAATTAAATAAATAAATTAAATATTCATTTATCTTCAAAAAGATAACTCCAATCAAATCACATGGGTTACTCTATCCATCTCTCCAGTTCACATGGGTAACTCCACTCACCTCTTCAGTTCTAAAAGGTAACTCACAATTAGCTCTTTAGTCAACAGAACTCTATCTCCTCTTTACCAATTGAAGAGGTGGAGTTTAATGATGGCTTCTCCAGTTCCTTTTAATCTCAACTGTTCATCTCCCTATCTGTAGTATTGATCTCAACCATTCATATCATACCCAATTCCTATATAATAAACCTTTCATAAACATTTGAAGGATCAAGGATTTCAAGCTCTCGTGCACCATTACTCCATTAGTTTGGTTCTAGCATTCAAGCCATCTGGATCTTCATGTCATCTGCCTTGTTTTCATCCTAAAGTCTTCTTCTGGTCTGATACTGCAATCGTGAAGACAGAAAGAGTAGTTAGATCCAAGTTGGATCTAAACAATGCATAAATCCCTAAAAATAGCATGTTGCAATCACACTTTCAAAACTACATATCAATTATGTAAACATCAATGCAATAACAAGGTATACATCTGCAAATAGCTAAATAAAGTATCAAAGGGACATAGTTTTATGAAACCGTTTACTGCATATAGTTGTTATTCTGCATTAGGAAGGGATTGCTATTTAGGAAAGAAGAGAATCCACACGATAAGTCAATAAATCCAACCAACAAACCCACATCCATACATAAATGTCATCCCAAATGACATTTATATACATACATGGATTAGCTGATTGAATCCATCAACCTGACATTGGGACTTAGTGGTGTGTGCAAGCGAGAGATGTCCACAAATTCCAAAGTATGATATGCAGGAAAGAAAAGAGGACACAACATAGTAATAGCACTTTTGTGATAAGAGATGCATATGAAATCAAATGATGTAGATTGTTCCTAATTAAAAGATGTTATAGCCAACATGGAGCATCTTGCAGATTAAATGAGGTAACACTATACCTTGTACCTTATCACTGTATAGAAAAAGCATGAGATACTATGTAATGTTGTTTTGGAAACAATGCACTAAGATAATTCAAAAAATAGAGAACACTAATGCTGTTATAGATTAGAATGCATATCGAAAGGATCTAATTGTATTGTTATGAGAAATGGAGATTGTATACAATTGGTTGACATCACATAAGTAAGCATTTAAATTCTATTCTAAACATTATCATCTCTTAATAAAAGCTATGAGAAAATAAAACCAGGGATATCCTTTTTATAACACAAGGCATATACAAAATGAAATATTAGTATTGCTATTGTGAACTATATGTTCAGATGAATGCTGTATAAAAGATGCTAGGTCATAACAGTGTGTTGTAAGTAATGAGTGCATAAGGCATGAATATTCACATATGCAATTATTTTCAAAAGGAAAAGGTTTGATATTGTTAGTTTCCAAGAGGAGAATCAAACCATATGCTATGTATGTTCAGACAATCAAAAATGGAAATCAAACATGTAATGTGTGTAGTTCAGCAAGTAAATGCTCTTAGAAAGAGTGTTGTTGTGGTTTTCAAGATGCTACAAATTGAACATGTATTATGTTTATTTCAAACTAGAAATGTTTATTTCTCAGCAAAAGAAAGGAGATGTGTATGTCTTATGACCTTATGGTCATTGGTATTTGAAAATAAAAACATAAATTATAAATAGCTCTATCAACTTAAATCAGAGTTATAGACAGAGAAATATGCTTTTCAAGATGCTACATCAAAATGCCAAAAGGGGTTCTAAAATAGTCATAATCAAGTGCCATGATACAGTTACCTAATTAATGGTATTGCACATCTTTGCAGAAATTGAGATACAAAATTCAATTAATTTTGTTGTTACTGATTACAGAAAGACTGCTACAGAATTGTGCTATAAAGTATAAAAATGTTTACAAAATGTATCTTTGAGTGTCACAAGCCCGTGCTCAAACTTCATTGATAATAAAAAGACATTTTTTACATCATGTTGCATTTCTTTCAAAAAGTTCCTATTCAGCATAAAAAAAGAGAACTGTGTTTAAGCCTGTTAATTTACTAATGAGTCTAGGAGTGTTCTCTGTTTTCAAATATTGAATTCAAGTGCCAAAGTTGAATGTACCTTGTGAAAATAAGTGGAGGCATGAAGAAATGACTGGTGATACTATAGTGGCTGTGTATATGGACAAAATAGTGAGCTTATAAGGGCTTGTATTTATTTTTGGGAGCTGAATGTACCTTATGAAAATAAATGGAAGCATGGAGAAATGACTAAAAAAAGAAATGAATGGCTGGTATTCTAAATGTGTTACAAGTGAGCATGTTAACAGTGAGAAAACATTTGCAATATAATCAAGCTATACTATCATTCATTTATCAAGCTATGAGTATCATTTTACAAATTTTTAAAGTATGCAAGCCATCTACAACCATATGAAGCTTACAAACTCATCAAAGAAACAAGCTGTAGGAGTACTTTTTCAAACAATGGAGCATCACTCTCGACCTTTTATCAAATAAACTATGTTGGAAGAAAAATGAGGTGAATGGTATCTAATGATAATTGAAAAATCAGACAATAGTACAAAAGCAGTAAACATGAAGATTTGAAAAGATGATCGAATGTAACAATAGTATTTGAGAAAAATATATTCAACAGTAAGAAATAGTTCAATCAAGCTGTTTGTTCATATTTGCATCTGACAGAGAAAAAGTGGGTTCCTATTTATATGCCAACAAAAACATCATTTGTATATTCTTCAAGAAAGAGGGAAAAATAGAGATACAAAAGATGTTCTAAAGCTGCCAACAACAGTACAAAGCAAAGTGAACAGAAGTCAAGTAGAAGCTCATTTCTATGCTACAATGGTGGCACCAAACAACAAGTTCATATGAGTTTCATTTTTTTTAAAACAAAGAAACACTTTTATTACAATTTTTTACCACTAACTGTTGCTTATTTCCAAATTATAAAGAATTTCCATGGAGCAAGTTCGAGCAAGCAAGAAAGATTGAGTAAAAGGAAGAAGATAACTTATCTACAAAAATTGCAGATTAGAGATGGATCCCGAGTTTGAAGCATTGGAGTCCAAGCTTGATTTCCTTTATGAACCATGAGTTGGGGATAAGTTTGAAGATGTGGCTGGAAGAGGCCGAGCTTCAAGGTCAAGTAAAACAACTCCATATCTTTCAGCCACACTCCAGACCAAGCCCAAGCTTGTAGTGGAGAGAAGACCAAGTTTACAAATATAGCGAAGGTCGAGCACATGCAAAAATGCCAAATCTTATGCGATTAAACCCCAAACTTCAGTAAAATCCACGGTAATAAGAGGGCTTGAGTTCAATGTTGAAGCCATGCAAAGTATAAATAGAGGTCAACTCCAAGTTCAAGACCGAGATCTTACAAGAATACATGTAGAAAAATGCCATATTATATGGCAAGCAAGATTTTTGCAACAAAACTCCATGCAGCGAGTTCATGTAAAGATAGCACCATTTTTATGGAAGGAAAACCCAAAGTACAACCATGATAAACAATGAAGAACCCGAGAAAATAGCGCCGTTCTTATGGCATACAAAAACCCCAAGGAAAGAAATAGTGGAGGTCGAGCTCACTCCAAGTAGAGAAGCTAGGTTCATACAAACTTAAAGATTCATGCTCTTATGGCATGCATTTTTTTACTCCAGTTCATGCCAAGAAGCCCGAGTTCCCAAGACATGCATATCGATGAACTTAGTGTCAAAAATAAATAAAGAAAAGAGCCCTAGTTCATGTGCAGAAGACTCCCAAGATACAAGTAAAGATGTATAGCTAACAGAGAGCCCACATTCTTCATTATTATTTACTTCCAGTTACAGTTTCAGATCATAGCAAGAAAGAACAACAAAATAAAGTTTGAGTTCACTAGCATGGCAGCGCCCAAACAACAACAAGAAAAACCCTAAGTTTTCTTTCAAAAAACTACAAGATGCAAAGTGAATGTGACTATTTTTGGGTTTGGATAGAATTCCAAGTCCACAGTACAGTGAAAATGAAGACCCTATCAATCACAATGCACGACAAACTAACTCTAGTTGCCACGACAACTTTTAACTTGAGCAATAATAGATATTTGTCTTGGGTCATGTTGACCAAAGTAGGAGCTGTCAAGTTAGGTCAGTGATATTTTATGATGTGCTTCATATGTTAGGGTTTTTTGCAAATAGGGATTGGGCTATTACCATATGATATGGTTTTAGGGTTAGATTCCATCTTAACGTATTCTTGGTGACATTATTTTTAGATATGTTATATGTTGATGCACATTGTTGAGGGCTAGATTTTAGGCATGATTTATGCCTTAGGTTTAGGGTTTTATAGAGATCATGGAAGGCTTTTAAAAATGATATTATAGGCATTATTTGGGCCTAAATTTCAGGGGATCTATCTGTTTTACAGGCACTTTTTAGGGGGAGTTTTCATTTTTGAAATAAGCCTTGGAGGCTATATATATATTCAAATTTCTTATTCATTGTAAAGGGTTCAGAATTGGGGGATTTTGGAGGTATTAGTGAACATATTGTTCCTTTTCCCATTTATTTTGTATTTTGTAACCATTTTGCAGATTTTAGAGTAATAAAGTTGGCCTTACAATTCATACATCTTTTCTGAGTTTTGCTATCTATCCTTTTGAATTTCTGCATTTAAGTGTTTCTTCTCTTTTAAATATAGATTAGTGAATTGCTCAAATTCCTATTCTAGAGTCATAAAGAATCTACCTTTTGTAGAAAGTACCTATTTGTTGATTGGATCTTCACCATTAGTGGTATCAAACCCTAATAGTAAGCTCTTGGTCATCCTAGGTTTTAAGAAGTGAAAATTTTGCATAACTAGTAATGTGTGTTTTGTAAGTACAATCTTGCAATTCTAATAGATCTGCATTCATCTTTGGTGTATCACCTTTATTTTTAGTTAGTCTATTTCATTTTTTTTAGTTCTCCTTCTCCCTTTTCCCAAAGTCATAAAAGTTAACATTAGGTGATATCCTAAATCTAATAGGAACTGGCCTAGAACCCGAAGATTCATTCTCTCATCCACCAAGGAGAATGTTTCCATGTTCCAACAGGATGGCTAGATTCTGCATCCAGCTATAGGTGCAATCTTGATTGACAATAGTTTTTGGCATGCCCGGTGGGACCCAAAATGCTACACAGTTCTTTCAAGTTATTATTTCTTATTGCTGTTTTGGTGTGAACAATAGTATTTCTACCTTTAAGAAGGTATTTTACGAAACACTTGGCGACCCTGTTTGAAGGTTTTTGCTGTAGATTTAGTTGGACTTATCTTAATGAGGACTCTTACAAGAGCCAACAGTGAAGGGTTCATTTATCAATAATTACAACCAAGAAGAAGAGGTGGTAGATCAGCAAGGAGAAACAGAGCATCTCAAGCTGAAGGAGAATCCTCCTCTTTTCTTAGGGGATATGATTTTTCATTATTTGAAAATCCTATCTTTGAGGATCAAGATGCCATTTCTCAAATCCACAAGGTAATAATTGAAGATTTTGGTTTTCCTGAAGATTTAAGTGTTATTGACAATTCTGGATCAGAATTACCCATTTTTGAAGAAATAACAAGAAATCAGTCCGCTGCCGTAGCATCCACAAGTGACACTACTACTTTAGGATTGAAAACATATCTGAAAAAGGTAACACAAGTTAACAAATCAGTTTTGCAATCTGTATTCCAGCAGCAGGTGCAAACTGCAGTTCAACAGCAAGTACCACCAATACAGATGGCTCAAAATTTACCATTTGTGGCCTTCAATGCTGGCAGCCCATTACAAATTGATGTTCATCATGACATTCCACCAGCGGCACTAAAAGGTTTGACATATTTTAATGGTGAGAATCATATTTTAGCAATTGAGCACATTAAAGATATTGCTACTTTATGTGGATTACACCAGGTTAGTCATGATGATGTAGCATTAAAACTATTAGCGGCATCGCTTAAGGGTAAAGCATTAGTTTGGTTTAGAAGTTTTCTAGTTAACTCTATTAGTACATGGGATGAGTTAGGTACTATTTTGATCAGTAAGTTTGAAGATAGATCAGATAATTTGTCTTTGGTTGAGCAGTTAACTACTATTAAGAGAAATATCAATGAGCATATTTTGATTTAAACTTTTGTTTTCAACAAACTTGGGACAACATTCCAAGATCTATTAAGCCATCTAATGACTATGCATTTGTGTTCTATTTGAAAGCATTTAATAGTGATATTGCTCTTATGATACAATCTATGGGAGGTGATACCTTACCAAATGCTTATGATATTGTTGTTAGAGCAAAGAACAACTTGATACAAGCTGGAAAGTTACCTCCAAGGCCTTTAATGCCTTATTGTGCAGAAATACAACCATTAGTACCAGTGGTCATACCACCTATTGCTGTTGTTCCTCCATTACCAGTACTTAATATGTAGGTTGTAGCAGAGGAGAATGCTGCCTCAACTTCTATTAGAGAGAAAATAGTGATCTCTGGAGCTAAATGACACAAGTGACAACATCTTGAAGACATTGCAAAATTTTGGTAATGAAATTAAAAATTTGAAGAGGCAACAAGACCAATACAATAGACCTTTGCAAGATTCTTACTAGCAAAGTAGGTCATTGAATCAAGCCTCTAGCTCAAATCAGTCAAGGCCATCTCAAGGGCAGCAAAGGGACTATGGTTAAAAAACTGGTCAAGCATATAACTACACAACTCTAAGTACTTCCAAGGTGATGACAGTGGTTCCTCAAAATAATTATGTGCAAGAAGTGGAATGGTGCAACACCTGCAATGATGGGCATTATTGGCTGGATTGCCCTCATGCACTAGAAGCTAGAAGACAAGATGTTCTGAAGGGGCAGCTAGTTAATATCTAGACAGAGGTATAGTTGGACCAATCACAAATACAAGGTAATCCTGATGTGTCTTTAGTCAATTTTGGTGAAGATGATGTTGTTTTAGCAGCAAATTTTGACCTTAATCAACTATGGAGACCGATAGCAGTAGAAACAAGGTCAAAATTAAAGGCTGGAAATGGTCAATCTCAAAATGATAAAGTACAACATCCTGCTGTTATATATCAACAACAAACAAAGCAACATGTACAAGATCAAAAGGAAGCAGAACAATCAATCCAAACAACAAAGGAGCTTACTATTTTAAAACAAGAGCAAAAGGTTAGTGTTCAGAACTTTAATATTGTTGATCATTTGAAGAAAACAAATCTTCCCTTATCCATGTGGGATGTTTTGGCTCTTCTAGGCCAAAATGATTTGTTTCAAGAAGCATTACAAAAACTTACCTTATCTGATAAGTTTTATCTCAGCAAACCCCTAACATTTTAGTTGTTTCCAGTACAAATAGATCCTAGCAATCATCTAAATTGACCAAGCCGCCTCCATTTTATGTAACTATTATTATAGGACAACACTTAGTCCATAACTACATGATTGATTCTGGTGCAACTAGTTTAGTCATGCCTAAGAAAATTGCTGACCAGTTAGGCCTGAAGTATGAGCCATTGGAAAGAGGGGTAGTATAGTTAGATGGAACAATTGTGGCAACTATGGGAGTTATAAGGGATTTAGATTTAACACTGCATTCTTGTCCTATTTTTTTAGTTCCTATGGATGTATACATTATTGATTTACCACCTAACTTCTCTATATGCTTGTTAAGAGAATTTACTGCTAAGATAGGAGGTTATTTCTCAGCAGAATGGACTCACATGCTATTCCACACTAGGTATAGTACTAAGGTTACTATACCCTCAGAACCCATTGCAAAATTATGTGTTGAAAAATATGTTGCTAGTACTGGAAATGAATCAGAAATTATGTTATTTGATCAAGAGGAAATACCTGAGGTTTTTGAGGCTAAAAAAAAAGTAAGTTTCCTGATATGCTGTTAGATGATTGGGAAACTAACAATGTAAGAATTTCAGATGAACAGACTGAAGAGCCAAGTTTGGGTAATTATGTTATCCATGAAGTTTCTGATTTTCTTCCGGCCATGGAAAAAGATGCAGATTTAGATCTTGACCAGCAATGTAATGCTGTTTGGAAGTTGTTCTTTGATGGATCACATAGAAAAATAGGTGCAGGAGGAGGTTGTATGCTGGTTTCACCAGCAAATGAAAGGTATTATGCATCTTTTAGATTCACTTTTAGTTGTACAAACAATGGAGCTGAATATGAAGCCCTCATAAATGGGTTAAAGTGGGCCATTAAAATAGGTGTTAGCTATTTGCAAGTTTATGTTGATTCAAAATTGATTGTGAATCAAGTGAGGAATTTTTATGCAACTAAGAATGATTTATTAAAAAGTTACAAGCATGTTGTATGGGATTTGATTAAAGGTTTTGAAGCTTTTAATCTGTAGTCCATTCCTAGAAATCAGAACAAACATGCTGATAAGCTTGCTGCTATTGGAGCCCAGAATGATATCCCAACCAAAATCAGAAATAGTAAAAATCTTAATTATGTTAAAGTGATTTTAAGACCCGCGGTTCCTAAAAATGCTGATTGTTGGCAAGTTTTTGAATCTGACCAACATATTGTTAACTTTTTGAGAGAAGAAGCTAAGTTTGCACAGCCAAACCAAAAAATATTGTAGGAGCAATATGAGGACCAGATCATTTAATTAAGAACAAATAAAATTCCCAAAGGTCTTGTGACCTTAGAATCCATGTTTAGTAGTAATGATCAATTCAAAAAGGATAAATCCAGCTTGAAAATTAAAGAGGAGCATTATGAGGAAATTGTTGTTGCAAAGGATAAAGTACTAAAAATTGGAAAGGTATGTTCACTTAAAGATCGTCAAACCTTTGTTAACTTATGAAATGAATTTCATGATATTATTACTTGGAGTTATTCAGATTTGAAAGGATTTGATCCTAATATTTCTCAGCTTACAATTGAATTAGAACTAGGAGCCAAACTAGTTAGGCAAAAATAGAGGCCAATAAATCCCAAGTTAGAGCCCCTCATGATTAAAGAATTGAACAAATTGATTGAGAGTAACATCATTTTACCAACCAAACACACTTCATGGGTATCCAATCTAGTTCCTGTTAGGAAAAAGAATGGGAAATCAGATTGTGTGTTGATTTCCATGACTTGAATAGAGCTTCATTAAAGGATAGACACCCTTTACCTTCCATGGAAAAAATCTTGCAGGTTGTTTCAGGTTCAGAACGGTTCTCATTGCTGGACGATTTCTCTGGTTACAACCAGATTTTGGTGAAGGAGGAGGATAGGTTCAAGACATCATTTACAACAAAATTGGGGACCATGGCTTATCAAAAAATGTCATTTGGTCTATCAAAAGTAGGTACAAACTTTCAGAAGGCTACAGACAAGGCCTTCATAAACTTAATGTACAGGTTTGTACTTGTCTATTTAGATGATATAAGTATTTTCTCAATGAATGCATCAGAACACTTTCAACATTTGAGAATAATATTTGAGAGATGTAGGGAAAATGGTATTTCTTTAAATCCCAAAAAGACCATATTTGTTGTCCATGAAGGAAAGTTGCTGGGGTTTATTGTTTCAAAAGAGGGTATCACTATTGAACCCGAAAGAGTAAGTGTTATCCTTGCCTTGCCACTTCCTCTTCATAAAAATGGCCTTCAAAGCTTCTTAGGAAGAATCAACTTTGTTAGGAGATTCATTCCAGATATTGCAAGATTAATAATGCCATTAACAACCATGCTCAAGAAAAGTATTACTTTAAAATGGACCCAAGAAGGAAAACTTAGTTTTGAATTGATAAAGAAAGCATTAGCTATTTCCCCTACCTTGTTAAATCTTGATTTTTCAAAGGATTTCATTTTGTATGCATATGCGAATGTTGATAGTATTGCTGCCATGTTAGTTCAGAAAAATGACATAGGTTGTGAGTAGCCAATAGCTTTTTTTAGTCAAGGACTAAAGGAATATGAACTACATTATTCATTTGTTGAGAATCATGTACTTTCTATTATTAGAAGTATGAAGAAATTCAGACATATGCTTTCTAACAACAAGATAAATTTAATGGTTGCACATCCTTATGTCAAGGAGTTTTTGCTGAATAAAGACTTCAACACCAAAAGAGCTGGCTGCATCACAAAGGAAATGGAATATGACATTGAAATCAAAGTTACCAAGATGGTAAGAGGTAAGGGTTTATGTGAACAACCTGCTAGAAATGGAGATAGCACTCCAAAAAATGATTCTGAAATTATCTTGGCCTTAGAAGACAATGAACAAGTTGCAATCCCAGATTCGCAAAGTGATTGGGTGGATGATATGGTTACCTTCTTGCAAATAGGACACTGTCCTGAAGGATTGGAGTGATGAAAACAAAGGTATTTCAGATTACAATCCATTCCTTATTGTTTACTGAATAATATTCTGTTTAAAAAGGATTTGCAAGGTGTTCTGTTAAGATGCATTAAACTAGATCAAATTGATCATATTCTGCACGAGTTCCATAAAGGGCCAGCTGGAGGCCATTTCTCACCAAGATCTACTACTCTTAAAGTGATGAAAGCAGGCTATTATTGGCCATATGTGTTTAAGGATTCACATGCCTAGGTAAGGAAATGCAAACAATGTGCAATGTTTGTTGGAAAAGAGAAATTAGCAGCGCCGCCTTTACAACCAATTCAAGTTGACCAGCCATTTATGAAATGGGGTCTTGATTTTATTAGTGTTATTAAACCACCTTAAAGTGCAGGTCATAAGTGGGTACTCACAGCCACTGATTATTTTACAAAGTGGACAGAAGTAGTTGCTATAAAAGAGACAAATGAAATAGCTATTTTGAACTTCTATGAAGATTTGGTTTGCAGATTTGGAGTACCAGATTCCATCATTTTAGATATTGCACTTGCATTTACAAGAAATTGAGTTGTCGAATGGGATGTTAATAAAGGAGTGTACCTGAATACATCATCAAATTATTACCCAAAAGGTAATGAGCAAGCTGAATCCAGCAACAAGAACCTAATTTGGATCATAAAAATGACCCTAGAGGGTAACCAATGTTCTTTACATGAGAAGTTGAAATCAACACTTTGAGCTGATAGATTAAATCCAAAGAGGTCAACTGGAATGTATCCTTACATTCTGGTTTACAGTAAGGAAGCTAGATTACCCATTTCAATTGAGTTTCCAGCACTTGATTTCATGCATCAGTTGGACATGATTGATGAGGAAACTATGGTAGCAAGGCTGTCTCACATGAATGTGTTAGAGGAGAAAAGGAGAGATGCATTGCACAAAATTGAGCTTCATCAAGCTCAAATGAAGAGATAATTTGATAAGAAGGAATCTCCCAAGAATTTCTGGCTGGGAGATATTGTTCTAAAATGGGATGAATTGAAAAGCAAACTAGGAAAGCATTCAAAATTTGATGCTTTGTGGGCTTGTCCATATTTCATAACATCCAACATGCCACACAATGCTTTCTATTTATCTACACTTGAAGGTGAAGAGTTAGCAATCCCAGTTAATGGGATCCACCTCAAGTGTTTCTTTTGAGGTTAGTTTGGTGTGAATAAGTGCTTTGCACATAGTTAGTTTCCTTTTAGTTAGTTGCAGATAGTACTCCTATTCTCACAATGGTTGAATTAAGAAAATACACACCATGCATAATCAATGATCTATTGGGATTCCTGATTATGAATAATACATATCTCAATAACTGGAACATGGTGGGAAGAGAAGTTGTTTTTTTAGTTAGTTTGTTTTTCAGTTTTGAAGGCAGAATGAATAGAAACAACAAGATCAATTGCATGATATGTGCATGGAAATCATACCCATCACATGAGACATGGATAATTTATGCTGTCCCATATCATACACATCATGTACACACCTATACCATACAACTCAGGTTACTGTTCAAGCTCATTCTGCCTTTAGTTTAGTTGTTTCTATTTTTGGACAACATTTACCATTGTCTAAATTATGTCCATCATATGATACATGGAAAAATTCCATAGTATCACATCATAAACATAGGTTCAGAAAGAAATATTGAAGTGCATGGTGTTTTTCATGGATATTTTTTGTTTTCTCTCAATGTTGATCAACACAAGTTTCATTTCTAGGTTCAGTTTTCAGTTTTTAGTTGGTTGTCAGTTTGAGAAGTTCAGTTGTTCCTAAGGGTTGAAGACTCTGGCCCAATGGTTAAGTAAAAAGGCAACTAGTTTAATTTATGTTTAGTAGGCAAACACCCCTGAGAGGTCACCAGAAAATGTTATCATTTTAGTTACACACTAAATTGATAGTTATTTTACATTGAATTATGGATTTGCTAAGTTTCCATCCTAAGTGCAGAATTTGCTCAAATTCAGAAGAGAAAGTACTTGTGCAACATATCAACTATAAACAATATAATGATTTCATAAAGGTACATCTATTCAACATTATTATTTAGATATTGAAGACAAAATACTTTGATTTTGCATTCATGATAACATTGATAATATTCTAGGTATTGATCTGATTCAAAACTTTCAAATTCATAAAATGAATCATTACATTGAACATCCAAAATGAATGTATTAAGAAAATATTCCTTCATAGGTTACATCTTTCAATTGTAAACATATAGAGGATGTACAATGCTAAAAGTAATAAAAGAGCATTAGAGGATTTAGGGATCTAAGCATTACCTTGGAGAGGTCTTTTTGTATTCTGATAACTGGTCATCTGGATCTTCATGTCTTCTGCCTTGTTTTCATCCTAAAGTCTTCTTCTATTCTGATCCTGCAATCATGAAGAGAGAAAGAGTAGTTAGATCCAAGTTGGATCTAAAAAATGCATAAATCCCTAAAAACAACATGCTTCAATCACACTTTTAGAACTGCATATCAATTATGTAAACATCAATGCAATAACAAGGTATACATCTACAGATAGCTAAATAAAGTATCAAAGGGACATAGTTTTATGAAACCTTTTACTGCATATAGTTGTTATCCTACATTAGGATGAGATTTCTATCTAGGAAAGCAGAGCATCCACATGATAAGTCAATAAATCCAACCAACAAACCCACATTCATACATAAATTTCATCCCACATGACATTTACATACAAACATGGATTAGCTAATTGAATCCATCAACCTAACATGGGGACTTAGTGGTGTGTTCAAGCAAGAGATGTCAACAAATTCCAAAGTATGATATGCAGGAAAGAAAAGAGGACACAACAGAGTAATATCAGTGTTGTGATAAGAGATGCATATGAAATCACATGATGTAGATTGTTCCTAATTGAAAGATGTTACAACCAACAGGGAGTAGCTTGTAGATTAAATGGGGTAACACTGTACCTTATACCTTATCACTGTACAGAGAAGGCATGAGATACTATGTAATGTTTTTTTGGAAACAACGCACTAAGATAATTCAAAAAATAGAGAACACTAATGTTGTTACAGATTAGAATGCATATGGAAAGGATATAACTGTATTGTTATGAGAAATGGAGATTGTATACACATGGTTGACATCACATAAGTAAGGATTTCAATGTTGTTCTAAACATTATCACCTCTAAATAAAAGCTACAAGAAAATAAAACTAGGGATATCATTTTTATAATACAAGGCATATACAAAATGAAATATTAGTATTGATGTTGTGAATTGTATGTTCAGATGAATGCTGTATAAAAGATGCTAGGTCATAACAGTGTGTTGTAAGTAATGAGTGCATAAGGCATGAATATTCACATATGCAATGATTTTCAAAAGGAAAACGTTTGATATTGTTAGTGTCCAAGAGGAGAATCAAACAGTATGCTATGCATGTTCATACAATCAAAAAATGGAAACCAAACATGTAATGTGTGTAGTTCAACAAGTAAATTCTCTCAGAAAGAGTGTTGTTGTGGTTTTCAAGATGCTACAAATTGAACATGTATTATGCTTATTTCAAACCAGAAATGTTTATTGTTCAGCAACAAAAAGGAGATGTGTATGTCTTATGACCTTATGGTCATTGGTATTTAAAAATAACAACATACATTATAAACAACTATATCAACTTAAATCAGAGTTACAGATAGAGAAAGATGCTTTTCAAGATTCTACATCAAAATGCCAAAAGGAGTTCTAAAACATTCATAATCAAGTGCCATGATACAATTACCTAATTACTGGTATTGCACATCTTTGCAAAAATTGAGATACAAAATTCAATAAATTTTATTGTTACTGATTACAGAAAGACTGCTATAAAATTATGCTATAAAGTATAAAAATGTTTACAAAATGTATCTTTGAGTGTCACGAGCCCATGCTCAAACTTCATTGATAATAAACAAACATTTTTTACATCATGTTGCATTTCTTTTTAAAAAGTTCCTATTCAACATCAAAAAAGAGAACTGTGTTTAAGCCTGTTAATTTACGAGTGAGTCTAGGAGTGTTCTCTATTTTCAAATATTGAATTCAAGTGCCAAAGCTTAATCTACCTTGTGAAAATAAGTGGAAGCATGAAGAAATGACTGGTGATACTATAGTGGCTGTGTATATGGACAAAAAAGTGAGCTTATAAGGGCTTGTATTTATTTTTGGGAGCTGAATGTACCTTATGAAAATAAATGGAAGCATGGAGAAATGACTAAAAAAAGAAATGAATGGATGGTATTCTAAATGTGTTACAAGTGAGCATGTTAACAGTGAGAAAACATTTACAATATAATCAAGTTGTACTATCATTCATTTATCAAGCCGTGAGTATCATTTTATAGATTTTTAAAGTATGCAAGCCATCTACAACCATATGAAGCTTACAAACTCATTAAAGAAACAAGCTGTAGGAGTACTTTTTCAAACAATAGAGCATCACTCTTGACCTTTTATCAAATAAACTATGTTGGAAGAAAAATGAGGTGACTGGTATCTAATGATAACTGAAAAATCAGGCAATAGTACAAAAGTAGTAAACATGAAGATTTCAAAAGATGATCGAATGTAACAGTAGTAATTGAGAAAAATATGTTCGACAGTAAGCACTAGTTCAATCAAGCTATTTGTTCATATTTGCATCTGATAGAGAAAAAGTGGGTTCCTATTTATATGCCAACAAAAATATCATTTGTATATGCTTCAAGAAAGAGGGGAAAATAGAGATACAAAATATGTTCTAAAGCTGCCGACAATAGTACAAAGCAAAGTGAACATAAGTCAAGTAGAAGTTCATTTCTATGCTACAATGACGACACCAAACAACAAGTTCAGATGGGTTTCATTATTTTTAAAACAAAGAAACACTTTTATTACAATTTTTTACCACTAACTATTGCTTATTTCTAGATTATAAAGAAATACCATGGAGCAAGTTCAAGAAAGCAAGAAAGATTGAGTAAAAGGAAGAAGATAACTTATCTACAAAAATTGCAGATTAGAGATGGAGCCTGAGTTTGAAGCATTGGAGTCCAAGCTTGTTTTCCTTTATGCACCATGAGTTGGGGATAAATCTGAAGATGTGGTTGGAAGAGGCCAAGCTTCAAGGTCAAGTAAAACAACTCCATATCTTTTAGCCACACTACAGACCAAGTCCCAGCTTGCGGTGGAGAGAAGAATGAGTTTACAAATACAGTGAAGATAGAGCACATTCAAAAACACCATATCTTATGGAATTAAACCCCAAAATTCAATAAAAGACATGGTAAAAGGAGGGCTCAAGTTCAATGTTGAAGCCATGCAAAGTGTAAATAGAGGTCAAATCCAAGTTCCATACTGAGTTCTTACAAGAATACATGTAGAACAATGCCATATTATATCGACAAACTTAGTGTCAAAAATAAATAAAGCAAAGAGCCCTAGTTCATGTGCAGAAGACTCCCAAGATGCAAGTCAAGATGTATAGCTAACAAAGAGCCCACATTCTTCATTATTATTTACTTCCAGTTATAGTTTTAGATCATAGCAAGAAAGAACAACAAAATGAAGTCTGAGTTCACTAGCATAGCGGCACCCAAACAACAACAAGAAAAACCCTAAGTTTTCTTTAAAAAAATACAAGATGCAAAGTGAAAGTGACTATGTTCGGGTTTGGATAGAATTTCAAGTCCACAGTATAGTGACAATGAAGACCCTATCAATCACAACGCATGACACCCTAACTCCAGTTGCCTAGACAACTCTTAACTTGAGCAATAATAGATATTTGTCTTGGGTCATGTTGACCAAAGTAGAAGCTGTCAAGTTAGGTCAGTGATATTTTATGATGTGCTTCATATGTTAGGGTTTTTATTGATTATTGGTGTCGGCTTCTATGTTAGGGTTTTTTTCAAATAGCAATCGGGCTATTACCATATGATATGGTTTTAGGGTTAGATTCCATCTTAATGTATTCTTGGTGACATTATTTTTAGATATGTTATATGTTGATGCATATTATAAAGATGCCAAATGTAAAAGTATCAACATTGGGGGGTATAGTTGAAGGCTAGATTTTAGGCATGATTTATGCCTTAGGTTTAGGGTTTTATAGAGATCATGGAAGGCTTTTGAAAATGGTATTATAGGAATTATTTGGGCCTAAATTTTAGGGGATCTATCTATTTTAGAGGCACTTTTAGGGGTAGTTTTCATTTTTGAAATAGGCCTTGGAGGCTATATATTTGAATTTATTATTCATTGTAAAGGGTTCAAAATTGGGGGATTTTGGAGGTATTAGTGAACATATTGTTCCTTTGCCCATTTCCTTTGTATTTGCTAACCATTTTGCAGATTTTAGAGTAATAAAGCTGGCCTTACTATTCATACATCTTTTCTGAGTTTTGCTATCTATCCTTCTGAATTTCTGCATTTAAGTGTTTCTTCTCTTTTAAATATAGATTAGTAAATTTCTCAAATTCCTATTCTAGAGTTATAAAGAATCAACATTTTGTAGAAAGTACCTATTTGTTGATTGGCTCTTCACTATTAGTGGTATCAAACCCTAATAGTAAGCTCTTGGTCATCCTAGGTTTTAAGAAGTGAAAACTTTTGCAAAAATAGTAATGTGTGTTTTGTAGGTACAATCTTGCAATTCTGATAGATCTACATTCATCTTTGGTGTATCACCTTTATTTTTAGTTAGTTTATTTCCTTTTTTTAGTTCTCCTTCTCCGTTTTCCCAAAGCCATAAATGTCAAAATTAGGTGATATCCTGAATCTAATAGGAACCAACTTAGAACCTGGAGATTCATTCTCTCATCCACCAAGGAGAATGTTTCCATGTTCCAACAGGATGGCTAGATTATGCATCCAACTATAGGCGCAATCCTGATTGACAACAATCACAATTGCCCGCATCTTGCTGTAATTGATGAAAGTTTGCTGGAGTTAACTTGTTTATTGTCGTAATCAACCTATTTATTACCGCAACCGGTTATAAATTACTTCACTTGACTATTAACTTTTCCGCAATCAGTAGAGTTGTGCTGTAGTTAACCAGAGATATTTTACAGCTGTTTTGACCTAAAAACCTTGAAAATACTCTCCATTTTGTGTCAAAGACCAGTCTATCCTAGAAAAATGTAAAGAACATTGTGTGAATCTCTAAACATTAAAGATCATCCCTTCTTTGAAAAACATAATTATTGTCTAGAACATTGTTAGTTCGAAAGTTTAGACTCAAAATATCTTGATTTCATCATCTCAAACATCATCATTATCTCTATCAGTGACTTTGTCCTAGGCAAAGGTCAAAAAATATTATTTTTTTACATCATAAAAACTTTGAGATCAAGATAAATCAACATCTTTCCTTAGAATTACCCTTGTCCAAAACATAACTCGGACTTCCTTAGAAAGGTTATCCTTTTTTGTTTGCTTTATATAACTTATTTTAGTTACAAAATCAAGACCACACTATGTCTCAAACACATCATGGAGGGCCTTACATAAGGTCAAAGGCTAGAACACAACCTGGTGAATCATATATCAATAGATTCTCCACTTGGGAAACAGAGCAAGAGGATGATCCTTTCATAAATACCAGTTCTACTCTATTCATTGAACAACCCCATGGGTCATCTTTTTTCCAAAATGTCACAGAAGAGGAGCTTGAAGGTATAGAGAAAGATGCTTATTCTACACAATTAGTTGACACTATTGTAGAGAGGAACCTCGAACATTTCTTATCCATGCTGATAAAGAAGGGAGTCAAACTCCCCGCTGAATTCAATGTGTCGACCATATGGCCCAAAAAACCTCTCGCAGGTCAAAACACTATTCAGCCCTCTCAGATACTACCTATGGTTTCTCAAATTTTCCCACCTTTGACAATACCAAAATTGGCACAGACGATATCCAATCAAACCAATTGCATAAACCAAGCAAGCAAATCTTCCACTCAAAGCATAACAGGCTCACAAATAAGTGTACCCATGGTCACTAGTATGCCTCCACCTTCGGTCTCATGGCCTGACCAATCAAGCTCTCATGCTATGCCTTCCATCCTACCAAAAAGCTATAACCTTTTCATGATCATGCCATTACCATAGTCAATTCCTACTAACCTTGGGATCAACACATCATTCCTACAGGGATCCATCTCTACAGGTCTGACTTACAGTTAATTCCCACCCAATACTACACCTTTGCTCATTCAAAAACCAATCCAACCCCAACAACATCAACCCTAGCTTCAGTTTCCACAAATATAACCCTAGAAACAACAACCCCAGCTTCAATTTCCACAATTCCAACCCAAACAACAACAACCCCAGCTTCAGTTGCCACAAATCCAGCCTCAGCAACAACAACCCCGACCCCAGCAATATCAACCCGAGCTTCAGTTGCCACAAATCCAACCTCAGCAGTAGAAACCCCAACCCCAAAAATATTGACCCCAGCAATATCAACCCCAGCTTCAGTTGCCACAAATCTAACCTCAGCAGCAACAACCCCAACCCCAACAATATCAACCCTAGCTTCACCAACAACAACAACAACCTCAAAAACCACTTTGGGCCACTCACATGCCCCCATATCAGAATCATGTGGTGGGAAATCAATATCAAGTCCCAAGGATGAGGTCCTATGTTCCTACTCAAGGGACGTAGAGGTGTAGCCTCAAACCTACTACAACACAGAGGTACAATATCACACATCAGCCTTAGTATCAAACAGACATGTTGATCCAAGAAATGTAGACCCTTCAAACCCAAATGATGGATATGAAAAATTAGGGGCAAACTAAATCCTACACCACAAAGGATTTATACCCATACCCCTTTAATCATTCTCTTCACATGTCTCCATTCCCAACTCACTTCTTGGTGCTGAAATTTGACAAATATAGGGGCAATACCAACCCTATTGAACATATCCGAGAGTTTTTTGCTAGTTGCATCAAAGTCGCACATGATGAGACATACTTAATGTGACTATTCCCATAAATTTTAGCCAGACTAGTAATGGAATGGTTCTCACATTTACCTCATGGAATTCTATCTTGGGGTGAATTGGCTGAAAAGTTCATCGCTCACTTCCATCATAACATCGAGCGCAAGGTCAGTATCAAGGACCTTTGCGATATCAAACAAAAGGATGGAGAGTCTTTTGTGAAATTCCTATAGAGATGGAGGAATAATGCAAACTAAATAACATATGATGTACTCGAGCAAGACCTAATAGTCATGTTCATTGACAATTTGATTCCAGACATGTCATTCACAACAAAATTGTAGTTAGCTCCGAACTTCACACAACTTATCGAATGAGGAATTCATTGTGAGAAGAACTTATTCAAATGAGGAATCCTTGTAGATCTGACCCAAATGAATACAAACAAAACTATAACAGACAAAGCTAAGTGGTGGAACAAAAAAAAATGTCACCAACAATGGTGTCATTGATGTGAAGATAGTCAACTACACACAACCCAAAGTGTCACTGCAAGGCGCACCTGTGGCCAACCAAAAACCTACGGTTCCCACTCCATAAGCATACACTCAAAACCAACCTCCCCCTATCCAAGAGGCTACTGTGTTAAATAGTCAGCAATAAACTCAACACAAACCACGGTTTCAATTCTAGTAGCAAGATTTCACACCATTAGGAGAGCCGATAGAATCAACTTTACAAAAGTTGATACAATCTAACATTATCACTCTCCCAGAAATCATGGAATTTGAACATGGTGCAAAAAAAACAAGGTGGTACAATGACAATGATTTCTATGAGTTTCATCGGGTGAAGGGACACAAAACACCCAACTGTTACTGATTGAAATACCTTATCCAAGATCTGATTAACATAGGGGTCATCAATGTAACAAATACCCAAACCAAAGGAACAACTGATCATACAATATTCAATGATACATTTCATGATAAAAATAAAGGGAAAGCCTTCAGGTCTGGTGGACCTTCAAAATAGGTCAACTATACATATGCCAATAGTGATAACGTTATCAATTGCCTCAATCCTTCAGATAGCCATGTGGCTATGATTATTATTAGAGACCAAGGTAACAAATGTTCTGTAACCATGCGTCATACCAGAGTTGTCTTGCAAGGAGTACCTTCCTCTTCTGCTACACCTATCGACCATCAAGCAACCTCAGATCCATAGACAAGCTTGGTGGATCAACTAAAGTGCACACTTTCCCAGATCTCTATGTTTGACCTCTTGCGCATATCTCTGCAACATAAACTGGCACTTGACCAAGCCCTTCAGAATGTAGCTTTCCCAAGGGACATAACCCCTAAGAGCTTCCAAATGATGGTTAACCATATTGTAGCTAAAAAACATGCAATATTCAAAGACCGTGATGTGCTATCGCATTAACCCCTGCATAATGATCCTTTGCACTTGCTTGTCCAGGTCCACAAAAGTACTATCCGTAGAGTCCTTGTTGATGGTGGGGCTAGATTAAACATCTATACTCTAAAGTTAATCAAGCAACTAGGCTATTCAAAATCCAACATTGATGTCACAAGAAAAATAAATATTAGAGATTATGGCGAAGAGGAAATATCCTCTAAAGGTATTATTATTCTACCTGTTTGGATTGGTCCAGTTGTCAAGAATACCCCCTTCCATATCCTAGATCTTGAGTTGGGATACAACATGTCACTAGGGAGACCATGGATACATGAGATGCAAGCTATACCTTCAACATACCTATTGAGGCTTAGAATTACCACCCCAACTTAGGCATTGGGGCTTTATAGGTATCCTATCCTAACAATGGAAACCTTCTCTAGCTATGGGTAGACTATGTTTGAGAAGGAGTCTCCGGATTATAGGCTGGTTCCTATTTAATTTGGGTATCAATTTTATAGTATCTTCTCCTAATTTTGGGAAGGAAAGGGAGAAACTCTAACTAAAATTGCATGAATAAAACTTGAAAAGGTGATACACCAAATAGATTAAGCTCTCTTAAAGCCTCAAACTGAAATTCACTTATCATATCCTAATGATCTCTGCAATATCAGTCACTATCCAATACATAGGCTAATTTGAAGGTCACTACTAGGGTTTATCCACAAATAGCAATCTTACTATCAACAACATGCATATTCTGCAAAAGGCTTATATTCTGTAATCTAGAATAGGAAATGATAAAATCCACTAATCCATGCTATAGATGTATTACACTTGAATGTAGAAAATTGAATAGGATTTGAACAAATGATCACCACAAGATGTATGAAAAATGGGTCAACTATATTCTTCTCAAAATCTGTATGCAATTAAATGAATGAATCTTAAAATAATGGCAATGAATACCAGCATTCTCTTGCACAAAATCGATATCACAAACATGAACTAACCATGGACACAAAAGCATAACCAGATAGCTATAGGAACAAGAAGTTCACTAAAATCTCTTCTCTCTACAATCTTGGATCCTTAAACATGAAGCCAGGGATCCACTATATATCCCACATGGCTTAATTTTTTGAAAATATTTCCCCCCAAAAATCCCTCCACACTATCAAACTACTAAACTATATGGCTTAATAAGTGCCCTAAATCAAGCCCCTAAGTTTAGCACCCCTAAAGTTGGTAGATAAAATAAAATCTTTCTATACACACTACCGACTTTCTTACATAACATTCACAATGCATAAATCCAAAAACATAACCTCAAAAGGCATACAACCCCAACATAACCTGACATCATGGAAAACCCTAACTCCACTAAGTCGGCAGCAAAGCTTAACCCTACTCAGCCAACACCATACTATGGAAGTTGATGTAACTCCAACTTGATGTTTGACCATAGCTCACCATCAACAAGATTACTCCTATTAAGAAGATAGTTTGTTGTATTTCATGGCACAAAAGGTACCATCATGGCACTGTAGAGGGAATGTTGATGCACTAGGAACTGTCATAGCATTTACTCCATCTGTCAGTGGACTTCAAACTTGGGTAAAACACAATGCATAGTGTTTATTGATTTCATTTGTATCTAGGTTTTTCTTCTCTGTGGCACCGCCATGTTGATTCTGGAAACCATGATTATCGGCAATATATCCACTTCAATTATGTGAAGAAGCTCAGGATTCTTGAGCTTTATGAGGAAAAAAGAGATTGAGTCTTTCTTCACCATAACACATGACATCTTCTGTTGGTTTCTTCTTCAATACTGCAGGAGTTTTGAAGTCTTTTATTTGCTCAAACTTAGCCTTTAACAGTGAGTTAACTCCAGCTTGAGAGATTCTAGAATAGTTTGGTCTTTGAAAGTTTCAATACCATGACAAATGGCGCCAGATGCATGCTTTAAACTTGGGGTTTTGAAGTCAATGGTTTCAACAACCACTACAAGTTCAAAATGAACCTAAACCGTGTTTAAGAGGTGTCGAGCTACCCATGAGATTCGGCTTTGAACTGAGCATATCTCACCCACAGCTTCGTATCCATCCCCAATTTTGACAGTGTAACATGAATGAAGTTGGAAGAAAATACATTGTCCACCGTGGCCACCACTATTTGTAACTTCAGAAAGCTCAAGATTCACTCCTCTGTTAGTATTTTCTAGTGACACTTGGCCTCTCCAAATAAGTAATCTTGCACTTTTGTTTACTGTAGTTTTAATGTGAAAATAGAGACACTATTGAGGGAATGTCGATAACTCCTTTTTGCAATAACAACGGGGTTTCTTTCTGTGCTTTGTTTCTTGTCAAACCCTCCATTTTAGCATGAAACACTACTTGATGTTAGACTTTGCTATCACTTTGTTGTTCTGCTATCGTTTAGTTGTTCTGCTGTCAGTTAACTGGAATACCCACATGGCATTTGTTGACAATCTGTAAGTGAACTTCCAGATGTGCAAGTTTGTCAATATCATGATTTGAACTAAGAACATGGCTTCCTTCATGACTATTTTTTATGCTTAAAAGCATAACACTTAATTTATTCGAACAAACAACACTATAGTAAACATAAAACATGTTTCTTTTGTCCAGGCCGACACCATTCTTTGTTCTATTTGAAAAGAAAACATAAGATATTTTTTCCAGTATGCTTACAACATTTATAAAACACAACAACATTCAATTTTACTGATAAAACCATGAGCATAAACAAATAAAAATGAAAACACAACATGTTTAAAACATTCTGAAAATGTTTATTCCTCTTAGTGCAAAAATACACTGTTCCTTTTAAAATGAACATAAGATACTACCCATGGGGTTCGAGCACGGGCTCATGACTCCCACGGGCCATACTCATAATGGAAACCCTAAAGCATGTATGTCTCATCATCATGAATTTATACCCTACAATGTTATCATGAATGTACATTATATCTCAGTACAACAGTATAAGATGCATTTATTTAAATACTCTGCATACAGATATCTCTTGAAGCTTTTATTGAGGGCATGAACTGTATTCCTTTGAAGTCATGAATTATCACAGCATCTTTTGAACTCTTGGATGGATAATCTCTGGTGTTCTATCCATAATGCAACTGTCTTCTATGAATGAAAGCACACAAGCATGCTATTACTAAAACCTTTGTTCTCTGTTTTTCACTTGCATTTTTTTTAGTGATTGTCACTTCTGCTATACATATTTTCTTTGCAAATTTTACTATTTCAAATAAGAAAAACAACAGTACCTCATAACATAGAAAATATGATCAATCACTAGGCATGTGGTTTCAACATGGATCTTCAAAATGAACTCTTGTATCTTTTCTACATTTGGTATACTTACTGTAACAACATCTCATGTTATTTCTCACTTGTGTAATAATAGTGAACCTCACATTCTTCCAATTCTGCATTTTTTCCAGTTTATTAAAGATCTTTCTTTGCTCATGTGTCTCCTATAGCATCACTTGTATTCTTTCATGTATTTGCATCTTTTCTCCCTTATGAATGTGAGCAGTAACCTCCTGAGATGTAAACAATCTTTCTTGCATGTAATGGCTTATGTGAAGTTCGAGCACGGGCTCGTGACACCCACTGTATTTCCTTTTTGCTTCTTGCATTAAGTTACACATCTACCTATTTGCACACATATCACCAATCAATCTGTTAGGTCAGCAGATAAAATGAATTAATTAATGTTTGTGGGTGAGTGTCATCCAGGATGACACTCGTTCATGAATATTGGTTGATTTATTTCTGTTTGTTGAATTAATAGGTTGATCAAATTCTAAAAAAGGTTTCTCAAACAGGAATACTAAATCCCTTTCATTCAGATATCTAATTATAAAGAAAAGAACAACATGCATCAAAGTGACCATAAATAGCAAAAGGTTTCATGTTTAGAACAAGTCCCTTTAATACTATGTTTCAGATATTGTGGATGCATGTTTTGTTGTTACATTGATTTCATCAGATTGATATGCAGTATTAAAAGAATTGATTGTATGAAGTTTGTGTTCCATGTATTGCTTAGATCCAACTGGATCTAACACCCCCTTTTTCTCTCATGATACAGGTTGTACCCTAAAAGACCTAAATGAAGATGAAGACATGGACTTTGGAGACCTAGGACCTAACAGAAAACCAACAAGCAACCCAAACACAAGGAAATGCATGGGACCCCTACTCCATACTTTTATCATGCTTTCTATTCTGCAATGTACTATTTACTTGACATGAAAAGAAATATGAAAAGACACTTGTATATTACATTCAGTTTGAATGCACAATGTAATTGATCAATTATAAATTTGAAATTCTGGAATGTGATCAATTCTTAGAGCACAAATGATATCTTTTGACAATGAATGTAATGATAAAATTTTAATTAATAATATCTGAAGGATAGTATTAATTGGACTCTTCTAAAATGCATTTTTTTCCTATTTGTGGTTATTTTGATGGATGATGTAAATTAGGGTAATAATTTTGGCAACTGTTGCAGGATGTCTTCTTGCTAGACATGACCTTAGACCTTATCCAAGGGAAACAAATTTATAAAACTAGAACCATGGATGCAACTTTTATTGAAATGAAAATGCATCTAATTTAGACTCATGCAACTTAAAAACCTAGTGCTTGGAAAACACTTATTGAAATGAAAACCTAAACTAAACCTAACCCTCAAAGCAAAGCTTGAGATGAATTCCATTAACTAGAATTTGTAGAACTTCTCCATCAGTTGTGGTTAACTGAGAAGCATTATTTTCCTTACAGGCTGTGACAAGAAAAGGGCCTGACTAGAAATGGTGAAATTTATCATGCTGCCCTGGCCTGCTCTTGAGCACATCCCACTTAAGCACTAGATCACCTTCCTTGAAATATCTGGATGTAGCTCTCTTATCAAAAGCCCTCTTGGTTTGTGCTTTCTTTAACTCCATAGTATCCAATGCCCTCTTCCTTTCTTCCTCCAATTACAACAACTTAGCATATCTTAGTTTAAGAGGGTCCTCCTCTTCAAACAGTAAGATTTGATCAACAAGCTGTAAAGCTGGAAATTCTGTAGAAATAGGCAATCTAGCCTCTTTACCATAAACTAGGACATAAGGTGAATTCCCAATAACCGTCTTAGGTTTAATTCTTTCCAGCCACAAAGCTGCCTTCAATTTAGAGTGCCAATCTCTCTTGTTCCCTTATAAAGTCTTTTTTGATGATCCTAATTAGTTTTTTATTGGTAGACTCTACAAGACCATTACCCCGTGGATAGTAATTAGAAGAAGTATTTAAATAAATACCATTCTTGACAGCCCATTCTGTTATAGATGATCCAACAAAAGCTATGGCATTATTTGATACTATTGACTAAGGAACTCCAAACCTTGTTATAATATCATCATAGAAATTTAGAACAGTATTTCTAGAAGATTCCTTTGGTGCAATGGCCTCAGTCCACCTAGTAAAATAATCTGTGGTAGGAAAAATCCATTTATGCCCTACACTAGAATTAGGGTTTATTGGACCTATAAAGTCCACTCCCCACTTATTGAATGGCTGATCCACAATGACTGGCCTTAATGGAAATGTTGCCAACCTTTGTTTTCCTGCAAACATAGCACAATTTTGGCATCTTCTTGCCCATGAATGAGCATCTTTAAATAAATTTGGCCAATAATAGTCAGCTCTTAGATTTTTCCATGCTGTAGTTTTGGGGCTGAAATGCCCTCCATAAGATCCATCATGGAATTCAGATAGAATCTTGCTTTGATCCAAATAATCTATGCATTTGAGAAGCATACCAAAAAAATCCTTCCTATAAAGAGTATCATCAATTAGAACATAAGGAATAGATTGTAATCTAAAGTACCTTCTCTTGGCTCTATCAAGATTCATTGGACATTGACCAGTATGCAAAAATCTAGTCATATCTGATAACCAGGATGCTGAATCATTAATTAGTACAAAATTACCTTGGGGCAAGATGGCCTCTTCCATGGCTTTAACTTGATCTTCTCCTTCTGCCATCTGAGCACATAAGCCTTTGCCTCTAACTAGCTTGGTCACATGGATTTGCACATCATACTCCATGACCTTAGTTATCCACCTTGCCCTTTTTTCACTGACATCCTTATTCAACAAATTTTTTTTAATGCTAGGGTGTGCAATCATTAGATGTATTCTGTTCCTAGCAACTAGATGCTTAAACTTTTTCAAGGCTTTTATAATAGCTAGTACATGTTTTTCTACAAAGCTGTATCTTTTCTCATAATCATTCATACCTTTGCTAAAAAAGGCTACTGGTTTCTCCTATCCTTCCTCATTTTTTTGCACCAGCATTGCTAAAATAGTTTTAATACCACCATAAGCATACAAAACAAAATCCTTAGAGAAATCAGAATTAGTTAAAGTAGGGCCTGAGGGCAAAGCCTATTTAATCTGCTTAAAACTTTTCTTTCCTTTAGCAGTCCAACTAAAAGGTACATCCTTTTTTAACATAGCAGTCAAAGATTTCAACAAATCTTCAATATTAGGAATAAAAAATCTAACAAAATTTATCCTTCCAATGAAACTCTACAGTCCTTTCTTATGTTTTGGCAATGATAGCTCTAGAATTGCATAAATCCTTTCAGGATCAATTGTTCTCCCTTCTTTAGATACTTGGTATCCTAAAAGTTTACCTTCATGTACTACAAAAATAGATTTTTTGGGGTTTAGGGAGATTCCAAACTCCCTACATCTTTGTAAGACTTGTCTCAAGTGGCTTATGTGCTGGTTTGCAACCTTGCTGTAAATTGTGACATCATCAAGGTATACTAGAACAAATTTATACATCAAATTCATGAAGGCCATGTCCATTGCCTTCTAAAATGTAGCCCCTGCATTTGATAATCCAAATGACATTCTCTTATAGGCCATTATACCCCATTTAGTAGTGAAGGTAGTTTTGAACTGATGTTCATCTCTTACTAATACCTGGTTATAGCCAGAATAACCATCAAGAAGAGAGAATCTCTCAGAACCAGATACATATTGTAGGATCTATTCCATAGAAGGAAGAGGGTGCCTATCTTTTAGGGATGCCCTATTGAGGTCCCTAAAATCTACACAAAGTCTTATCTCTCCATTCTTCTTTCTCACAGGAACAAGATTTGAAACCCAAGATGTATGCTTGATAGGGAATATTATGCCACCATTCATAAGTTTATTCAATTATTTCATCATTAAAGGTTCTAGCTTAGGATTGATAGGCCTTTGCCTTTATCTAATGGGCTTAGCATTTGGTTCTAATTCTATGGCATGCTGAGTTAACTGAGGATCAAATCCTTTTAAGTTAGTATAATCCCATGCAAACACATCAGTGTATTCCCTAAATAACTCAATAAGCATTTTCTTTTCCTCAGGGGAATTAATGTTACCAACCTTCAAGCACTTGTCTCTAAATATATCCACCTCTTCATAGCGATCTTCTTTGATCAGTAGACTGGTTTTATTCTTTCTAAATTGATCATCAAAATTGAAAGCTGACTAATCCCCTTGGGAGCTTATTAGTCTTCAACTGAATGATCTAATTTTTCATTTTCTGATTGAACTGCTCATTTTTAGGAGTTGAAAAGTCTTCTGTTTCAGTCATAAATATCAAAATATGTTCATCAGTATTAAACACCTACCAATTAATATTATTGTCTGGGATAGATGGCCTTACAACAATTTTGACATGTGAATGATCTAGGATCTATCCTTTATTTTTAGTAATTGAAACATGAGCACCAATACCAGCCAACCTATCAGCATGCATGTTTTTCCTTCTAGGTATGGAAATAAGGTTAAATGCATCAAAATTATCCAAAATATTAGAAACTCTAGACTTATACAACTTCAAGAGATCATTCTTTACAACATTAACACCTCTCACCTATCTTACTATCAACTCACTATCCCCAAATTCCCTCAAGCACTTGATTCGTCTTTTCCTAGCTCATTCCAAGCCTTGAATAAGAATTTCATACTTTTCTATATTGTTAGAACATGGAAAGGATAATTTGCAAGAAACATAAAATTTATCACCATGAGGTGAAACCAACATAACTCCTACACCAATACCATCCTTATTCTTAGATCCATCAAAATATAGATCCCATAGCTGGTTAGATAATTCAGATTCAGAACATTGATCTTTAATCAAATTAGGCACAACTGAATTAGATTCTAACATTACATAGTTACCAAAACCAGTATCAAACACATCATCATCTTGATCATTTCTAGCTGCCCATTCATCTAGAACAATATCAGGATACTCTTCAGTTTGTGTATTATAAGATGAACTCTCATTGATTTCATCTGGATCCATGATCACACAACTTGCATTTATGAGACTAGGATTATAGGGCTCTATGTGGTCTTTGGCCCATAAATCTGATTTTATGGTCACCTTAGCACCATATCTAGTTCTGAAATATAGGTGATACCAATCTGATGAGAAGTATCCATCTATTTTGGCTGTGAAGTCTCTTGATAAACATAAAGCAAAGCAAGGTGGCAGATCTATGAAACAAATATCTTGGAAAATGGAGAAGTTTGGACATGAGTGTAAGGTCAAACTTGCATTTTTAACAACACCTATGGTCTTAACTGAAGAACCATCAAGCTAGACAACTCCTTTCTCAAGGGGTTCATACTTCAAACCCAACAAATCGCCTATGCTCTTTGGCATGACAGTGTTGGTTGCACCACTGTCCACCATACAATTATGTACTAATTTGTTTCCAATAATTAAAGAGACATAAAAAGGAGGAGGCTTAATATTTGCAGATTTCTTACCTTCCTTTTCTATCATCTTCTGCATATTTTCTAACTTTCTTTCAACTGGTATTGTTAATTGCTTCAAATCTGTAGTATTTTTACTCACTTGTGTTACTGGCTGCTACACTTTACCAATCTTCTTTTCTCCTTTAACCACTTCATCATGAACTATTGAAGGCTATAAATTGGCCATAACCACTCTAGGAGGATGATGTATAGCTTGATGTGAAATTACTGTTCCTTTAGACAACTCTTCTTTCAATAAATCAGTTTTCGCTGGAATAGCTAATGAATCCCACATAGAAATAGAAACATTCATCTTCTTCATATTATCAACAATGTTATAGGGGACAAAAAACTGTACCTTCTGAGGTGACTTACTAATGGTTTGATCTTCCTATTTATGATACTGTGTTTCTTTGTTTGCATGAGTAGAGGCCCCCTTTAGGATTGAAACTGGTGGAATGGGTGATGGTTGATTTATAGAAGCAATCCTAGCAACTGACTGCTCTGATTCTAGGGCTCTCTTCTTGGCTCTTGTGTTTGCTGATATAGATGAATCACCATTAACTCCACAAAACTCCTCCTCTTGCCAATTGAGGAATGCAGTGTCAGGGACAGTCGCATCAAAGTGTTGTTGAGTCTCTTCAGTGGATACAGTAGGTTGTGAATCCATCACACTTTGAACCATTAGGGCTTGATTGAGCACTCCATTAGTACACTTGGACTGATTGTGAGGTTTGTTACAAGGATAGCACCATTCATAATCTATAGCAAGGTTATTTTGGCTAGGAACAATATCCCTAACAGCATTAAGGGGTGTAGGATTGTAAGGTCTATAAGGCCTTTGGCTCTAGTTCTACCTATTGGCATTGCTATTCCCTTGATATTTCTGCTTGTTACCTTGATAAATGGGCTGATTAGTCTGCTGAGATGAAGAACTAGCAAATTGATTATGAGTATGGGCTATTAGATTGCTTTGCTGCCTTTTTAGGTTTACTAGCTCATTCCCAAAAGTTTGTAGCAAGCTCTCAATCTTTTGCTGGCTATTTTTTATGCTTTGCAATTCACTAGGAGGGACAATAGGCATTATTTCTTCACTTTTATAAGATGGCAATGGAGCTAATGGTGGAGTAA
>MU223127.1:435478-451978 GCA_018584345.1 Thuja plicata | reverse complement strand
AATGAGGCTATTCTCTGCCCTAATTGCAATATCAAAGGCTTGAGGTAAAGAATTCCCTCCCATGGATTGGATTACTACTGAAATATCACTATTCAAGCTTTTGAGAAAATACAAAAATGCATATTCGATAGAGGGTCTTACCGTGGCAAGAATCCTATTCCATGTCTTCTGAAATCTGAGATTAAAATCACTTAGTTCTTCTTGTGGAGCCCTTTTAATAGTATTTAGTTGCTCCACCAAAGAAAAATTGTCAGACTTATCCTAAAAAAACTTAGAAAGCCTCTCCCCCAAAACATCCCAAGTAGCAATAGAATTTACTGGAAGAGTTCTGAACCAGTCAAGAGCTTTACCTTTTAGTGATGCAACCAATAGCTTCAAAGCCACATCTTCCTCCATGACATGATGGACATTTCAAAGAGATGCAATATCTCTAATGTATTTGATAGCTTTCACTTGACCTTCTACGATGAATAATGGCAAGCCTTTCAAGGCAGCCAAAGGTATATTGTTGTGATTTGCAATCTGGAGAGGACTACCTTGATCAAAAGGAACAAATGAAAGATTTCTTTCCATTCCTATAGCTGGTGGTACTTGTTTCTGAACAAAAGGTACAATAGGAGGTTGGGTAGGCTGAACCACCTACCTTTGGTAAGTCTTCAAATTCTGGAGAGTTGCTGCAGTACCACTTGTAGAGGCTCCAAGAATAGAATTATCTATAAATAAATTTTCAACACTTGGAAATTCTGATTGGGAAATATTAGGAACACTTAGATCTTCAGGAAGATTGATCTCTTCAATAATAACCTCAAGTTCCTCTAAATTTGTGGCTTGATTTTCAAAAATGGGGTTATCAAATGATGAGAAATTTGAATTCAATATAGTACCTCTTGGATCTTGTGATGTTCTTCTACCTCTGGATGATCTTCCTCCCCTTCTACTTGACTGTAATTCCTAATACACAAATTCTTCCTTGTTTGATCTTTTTGGAGTTCTACTCATTAAAATCCACACTAAGAGGTGTAACTGAAATTAAAAACAACCATAGAACTTAGTAGATCAGAACTGAGAAGCAGTTCGTGGTCCCACCGGGCATGCCAAAAACTGTTGAGGCTTAGAATTACCACCCCAACTTAGGTATTGGGGATTTATAGGTATCCTATCCTAACAATGGAAACCTTCTCTAGCTGTCTATAGACTATGTTTGAGAAGGAGTCTTCGGATTCTAGGCCGGTTCCTATTGAATTTGGGTATCAATTTTATAGTATCTTCTCCTGATTTTGGGAAGGAAAGGGAGAAACTCTAACTAAAATTGCATGAATAAAACTTGAAAAGGTGATACACCAAATAGATTCAGATCTCTTAAAGCCTCAAACTAACATTCACTTATCATAACCGGTTGATCTCTGCAATATAACTCACTATCCAATACATAGGCCAATTTGAAGGTCACTACTAGGGTTTAACCACAAATATAAATCTTACTATCAACAACATGCATATTATACAAAAGGCTTATATTATCTAATCTAGAATAGGAAACGATAAAATCCACTAATCCATGCTACATATGTATTACACTTGAATGCAGAAAATTGAATAGGATTTGAACAAATGATCACCACAAGATGTATGAAAAATAGGTCAACTATATTCTTCTCAAAATCTGTATGCAGTTACATGAATGAATCTCAAAATAATGGCAAGCAATACACGAATTCTCTTACACAAAATTGATATCACAAACATGAACTAACCATGGACACAAAAGCATAAACAGATAGCTATAGGAACAAGAAGTTCACTAAAAGCTCTTCTCTCTACAATCTTGAATCCTTAAACATGAAGCCAAGGATCCACTATATAACCCACATGGCTTAATTTTTTGAAAATATTTCCACCAAAAAAGCCCTCCACACTATCAAACTACTAAACTATATGGCTTAATAAGTTCCCTAAATCAAGCTGCTAAGTTTAGCACCCCTAAAATTGGTAGATAAAATAAAATCTTTCTATACACACTACCAACTTTATTACATAACATTCTCAATGCATAAACCCAAAAACATAACCTCAAAAGGAATACAATCCCAACATAACCCGACATCATGGAAAACACTAACTCCACTAAGTTGGCAGCAAAGCTTAACCCTACTCAGCCGAAATGATACTATGGAAGTTGATGTAACTTCAACTTGATGTTTGACCACAACTCACCATTGACATGATTACTCCTATTGAGAAGATAGTTTGTTGTATTTTGTGGCACAAAAGGTACCATCATGGCACTATAGAGGGAATGTCGATGCACTGGGAACTGTCATAGTATTTATTCCATCTGTCAGTGGACTTCAAACTCGGGTAAAACACAATGCATAGTGTTTATTGATTTCATTTGTATCTAGGGTTTTCTTCTTTGTGGCGCCGCCATGTTGATTCTAGAAACCATGATTATCGGCAATGTATCTGCTTCAATTATGTGAAGAAGCTCAGGATTCTTGAGCTTTATGAGGAAAAAAAAGATTGAGTCTTGCTTCGCCATAATACATGGCATCTTCTGTTGGTTTCTTCTTCAATACTGCAGGAGTTTTGCAGTCTTTTATTTGCTCAAACTTAGGCTTTAACAGTGAGTTAATTCCAGCTTGAGAGGTTCTAGAACAACTTGGTCTTTGAAAGTTTCAATACCATGACAAATGGCACCAGATGCATGCTTTAAACTTGGGGTTTTGAAGTTAATGGTTTGAAAAACCACTACAAGTTCAGAATGAACCTAAACTATGTTTAAGAGGTGTCGAGCTACCCATGAGATTCGACTTTGAACTGAGGATATCTTACCCACAACTTCATATCCATCCCCAGTTTTGATAGTGTAACATGAATGAAGTTGGAAGAAAATACATTGTCCACCGTGGCCACCACTATTTGTAACTTTAGAAAGCTTGAGCTTCACTCCTTTTCTAGTCTTTGATTGTGACACTTGGCCTCTCCAGATAAGTAATCTTGCGCTTTTGTTTACTGTAGTTTTAATGTGAAAATAGAGACACTGTTGAGGGAATGTCGATAACTCTTTTTTGCAGTAATAATGGGGTTTCTTTCTGTGCTTTGTTTCTTGTCAAACCCTCCATTGTAGCATGAAACACTACTTGATGTTAGAATTTGCTATCACTTTGTTGTTCTGCTATCATTTAGTTGTTCTATTGTCACTTAACAGGAATACCCACATGGCATTTGTCGACAATATGTAAGTGAACTTCCAGATGTGCAAGTTTGTCAATATCTTGATTTAAACTAAGAACACGACTTCCTTCATGACTTTTTTTTATGCTTAAAAGCATAACACATAATGTCTTCGAACAAACAACACTGTAGTAAATATAAAACATGTTTCTTTTGCCCAGGCTGACACCATTCTTTGTTCTGTCTGAAAATAAAATGTAAGATCTTTTTTCCAGTATGCTTACAATGTTTATAATACACAACAACATTCAGTTTTACTAATAAAACTATGAGCATAAATAGATAAAAATGAAAACACAAAATGTTTAAAACATTCTGAAAATGTTTATTCCTCTTAGTGCAAAATACACTTTTCCTTTTAAAATGAATATAAGATACTACCCATGGAGTTCGAGCATGGGCTCATGACTCCCATGGGCCATACTCATAATGGAAACCCTAAAAAATGTATGTCTCATCATCATGAATGTATACCCTGCACTCTTATCATGAATGTACATTATATCTCAGTACAACAGTATAAGATGCATTTATTTAAATACCCTGCATACAGATACCTCTTGAAGATTTTATTGAGGGCATGAACTGTATTCCTTTGAAGTCATGAATTATCATAGCATCTTTTGAACTCTTTGGATGGATAATCTCTGGTGTTTTTTCCATAATGCAAATATATTCTATGAATGAAAGCACACAAGCATTCATTTACCAAAAGCTTTGTTCTCTATTTTTTACTTGCAGTTTTTTTAGTGATTGTCACTTCTTCTATACATCTTTTATTTGCAAATTTTACTATTTCAAATAAACAAAATAGCAGTACCTCATAACATAGAAAATATGATCAATCACTAGGCATTTGGTTTCAACATGGATCTTCAAAATGAACTCTTGTACCTTTTCTGCATTTGGTATACTTACTGTAACAACATCTATTGTTATTTCTCACTTGTATAATAACAGTGAACCTCACATTCTTCCAATTCTGCATTTTTTCCAGTTTTATTAAAGATCTTTCTTTTCTCATGTGTCTCCTGTAGCATCACTTGTATTCTTTCATGTATTTGCATATTTTCTCCCTTATGCATGTGAGCAGTAACCTCCTGAGATGTAAACAATCTTTCTTGCATGTAATGGCTTATGTGAAGTTTGAGCACGAGCTCGTGACATCCATTGTATTTCCTTTTTTTTTCCTGCATTTAGTTATACATCCACCTATTTGCCCACATATCACCAATCAATCTGTTAGTTCAAAAGATAAAATGAATCAATTAATGTTTGTTGGTGAGTGTCATCCAGGATGAAACTCATTCATGAATATTGGTTGATTTATTTCTATTTGTTGAATTAATAGGTTGATCAAATTCTGAAAAAGGTTTCTTAGACAGGAATACTAAATCCCTTTCATTCAGATATTTGATTATAAAGACAAGAACAACATGCATCAAAGTGACCATAAATAGAAAAAGGTTTCATGTTTAGAACAAGTCCCTTTAATACTATGTTTTAGATATTGTGGATGCATGTTTTCTTGTTACATTGATTTCATTATATTGATATGCAATATTAAAAGAATTGATTGTATGAAGTCTGTGTTCCATGTATTGCTTAGATCCAACTAGATATAACACCCCTTTTTCTATCATGATGCAGGTTGAACCCTAAAAGACCTAAATGAAGATGAAGACATGGACTTTGGAGTCCTAGGACCTGACAGACAACCAACAAGCAACCCAACTACAAGGCAATGCATGGGACCCCTATTCCATACTTATATCATGCTTTCTATTCTACAATATTTACATGACATGAAAAGAAATATGAAAAGACACTTGTATATTACATTTAGTTTGAATGCACAATGTAATTGATCAATTATAAATTTGAAATTATGGAATGTGATCAATTCTTAGAGCACAAATGATAACTTTTGACAATGATTGTAATGATAAAATGTTAATTAATAATATCTTAAGGATAGTATTAATTGGACTCTTCTAAAATGCATTTTTTTCCTATTTGTGGTTATTTTGATGGATGCTATAAATTAGGGTAACAATACCATCAGTGCATCAATTTCCTGCACCAGGGAGAAGAAATCATCATAGAGGGAGATCCAAATCCTTTTCAATACTTTAATGCGGTCCAAATCAGCACTGATAACTAGGTACCCTCAAACTAGGACACAAGCATCCCATCCTCTTCAGATTCAAATCCTAAGGATGTCACACAAAAAGTGGGAAAAATATCTTTTACCGACAAGGGTTGTGGTGAATATAGCTACAAGGAATCTTTCACTATCAAGGACATGCCTCAGAGACCAAGAACATATGGCATGCCACAACTGGTTATTATAACAAAAATTCCAAAGCCTATTCTATTCAGATGTCCACCCACAACTTTTTTTAGATGGGGAGAAATTGTAGAAGAAAACCCATTCGATCCAGATATCAATACATGGTTGTACCAAGATCCACAAGGGACACTTCAACAACCCCTACCCATATCAAACTATGTAAATGGTTATACAATGCTACAAAGATTTGGGTATGATGGTACAACTAGTCTGGGGGAAAGACAACAAGGCTTAATGGAGCTACCTCTCCTGCCAACCCAGAGAAACAAGAGAGGCTTAGGCAATGGGAAACAAAGAACCAACCCTATCATCCAAGAAATACAAGTTGATCGGAAAAAATAGCAGAGTTGCACAGGGGGAAAAACCCAGAATACATCTTTATAAGAAATATACTACAATAGTTGTTACCCGTCAAAGTGGGGACCTCTCAAACCCAAATAAACCTCAACATAGCCATCGACAATAATGAAGGAAGTGAGACATCTGACAAGCATTCTAGCGAAACTGACTCCCACGAGTATGAGTGGAGATCCCTTCATGACTCCAAACCGTTGATCCTAGACTATTCCCCTCGGTCAGCCACCACAATACACCTTGATGACCTGTTTGACCAACTATCCATTGATGACCAACCCTGCATCGATAAGAATGTCAATAATAATTCCTTAGGTGGTGCATCTACATCACAGTCTAGGTTTTTCAAAACCATATCTGTCATCCCCTTCAACCAAATAGAGTCAACCCAACATGAGGGCCTATGTCTTGTACACCTAGAGCTAATAGAGTGGGATAAAAAAGGACCACCTAAAATAAATGTTTTGAGAATGATGAGGCTATTGCCGACTTCAAGGGAATTAGAGAGGGAATTCCATTAGGAGACCATAAAGAAGGTTTCTCCATTGACCTCGATAGCTCAACATACTTTGGGGAGGAAGCCCCTCTTTCCAGTCATCAAAAAAAATTGAAAAAGAAAAAAGAATCGTCAGTAAGTGAAAACTGAAAGGTGCTTATTGACAAAAAAAATGATAAAAAGATAAAACAAGACGTGTCTTCTAGTGAAAACCTCACTGAGGTGCTAGAATATGGAAAGAAGGAACTCCTCCCCTTGACAGAGGAAAAGTCAGCATTGTTAGCAGAAGAAACAAAGGAAGTCAACTTGGGAGATGACAAGAAACCAAAGAACTTCTACTTGGAAAAATCACTCACCCCGGAGGAGAGAGAATAGTTCATCAGTTTCTTCAAGGAATGAATGATCAATTTTGCATGGTCCTACTTAGATATGCTAGGATTAGATCCAGAGATTGTAATGCATCATATCATGTTGCTACCCAATGCCAAACCTGTCAAACAGAAGCTAAGAAATATGCATCCCCATATTGAATTGGTAGTGAAGGAAGAATTAAAAAATCTTCTGGATGCTAAGTTCATAAGACCAATCCCATACATAGACCAGATATCTAACCTTGTACTAGTTACAAAGCATAGTGGTCAGATTCGAATTTGCATAGACTTTAGAGATCTTAACATAGGTTGTCCCAAGGATGACTTTCCTTTGCCTAACATTGATATGATAGTAGATCTAACTGCTGGACATCAAATTCTATCAATCATGGATGGATTTTTAGGGTATAATCAGATAAGGATCGTGCCAGAGGACCAACATAAAACAACTTTCACATGTCCTTGGGGCACATATTGTTGGAACGTCATGCCGTTTGGTCTAAAAAATGCCAGAGCAACATATCAAAGGGCCATGACAACTATCTTTCATGATCTCATCCACAAAACAATGGAAGATTATGTTGACGACATACTAGCCAAGTCAATGCTTTGTAAGGATCATCTACAAGTATTGGGACCAATATTTGACAGAATGCAGGAATACAAAGTCTATTTAAACCCAAAGAAATGTGCATTTAGGGTCACAACAGGGAAGCTACTAGGGTTCATATTGTCACATAGAGGCATTGAAGTAGACCCAGAGAAATTCAAAGAAATATTGGACATGCCACCACCGTTGAACCTAAGGAAACTAAGGAGGTTACAAGGAAGGTTCCAATCAATCAGGTGCTTCATAGCTCAACTAGCAGACAAGTGCCACCCATTCCAACATCTACTACACAAAGACATCAAATTCATATGGACAGAGCAATGTGAACAAGCATTCCAAATATTCAAAGACTACCTACTCAAGTCTCCTATATTGGTGCCACCAGTCCAAGGTAGACCATTGCTTCTATATATCTCAGCAACCGAATCAACATTAGGCATACTCTTGGCACAAGATGATGACACAAGTAAAGAAAGAGCCATCTACTATCTAAGCAGAACATTGGTAGGATATGAGCTCAACTATATGCCAAGTGAAAAATCATGCCTTGTAGTTGTATTCGCTTCAAAGAAGCTGAGACATTATATGTTGAGTCACCAAGAAAAGTTGATAGCGCATATTGATCCTTTAAATTACCTCTTAAGAAAATCAACGCTCACCGGATGACTTGCAAACTGGGTAATGATCTTAAGCGAGTTGGACATTGAGTACGTAGATAGAAAGGCAATCAAAGGGCAAGTGATTGCTGACCAACTAGTAGAGGCACCTATTTAGGATCACCAGCCTAACATTTCTGAGTTTCCTGATGAGTCTATCATGACATGACAACCAACGAGTGAGGTATGGAAACTATACTTTGATAGGTCATGCATGAACCATGGTGCGGGGGCAGGAATAGTGCTTATCACTCTAGATGATGATGCAATTCCAAAATCTTTTAGACTCAACTTCCCCTGCACAAACAAAATAGCAGAATATGAAGCACTGGTCATCGGATTAAAAACAATAATTCAATAGAGAATCAAGAACCTTAAAGTCTACAGAGATTCATAGTTGGTCATTAGCCAAGTCAATAATGATTATATGACCAAAGATGAGAAGCTAATACCATACATAGTAGAGATGGAAAGGTTGCGCACTAAGTTCCAATACATTTTATTCGAGAAAATACCATGAGCTCAAAACAAAGTGACAGATGTGATGAATACCATTGCATTACAGATTGATATGCTAGGAAATGAAACATGATTCTAGTTTCTAGTGGAGAAACTCATGATGCCATCACATCAAGCACAAATCATCGAATCAACATGCGTCCTTGTTGGTCCTGAAACCCCATGGTACCAAGATGTATATAATTACCTCCAAACTAGTCTCTTACCTCCTAACTTGTCTAGAAACCAGAAAAAGTCCCTCATCCACCAAGCCTCTAGGTATACCATCCTCTCAACTACTCTATATAGCTGAAGTTTAGACGGAATGCTATTATGATGTCTCACTTCCACGCAATCCCAGAGAGCTATGTATGAGGTACATGAAGGAATTTGTAGAACCCATGGAGGTGATAACAACTTAGCTAAGAAGATCATCCACATGGGATAATACTGGACCACAATAGAGACAGATGTAAACAAATATGTGCAAAGGTGTAGGCAATGTCAGATTCATGGAGACCTCATCCATGTACCAGCCCAAGAACTAAATCCTATCACTTCACCATTGCCATTTTCCATGTGGGGATTTGACCTAGTTGGCAAAATTACACCTTCTTTAGAAAATGGACACAAATACATCATAGCAGCAATAGAGTAATTCACTAAGTGGGTGGTAGCAATTCCCTCACCTACATAACCGAAAAGTAGATATCAATTTTCACACTCAACCACATTATCTATCGATATAGGATTCCTCAAACCATCCTGATAGATCATGGTACACCCTTCCAAAATAAAGATGTTGAAGATCTATGTGAACAGTTCCAAATAAAACAAGGGTTCTCTTCATTTTATTATCCTCAAGGGAATGGACAGGCTAAAGTGACAAACAAGACCATTTTGAAAATCTTAAAGAAAATAATTAACGAATCAGGGCGAGACTAGCATTTACAACTTAGTCCCACATTATGGGCATATAGAACTAGCGTTAGAACACCTACAGAAGCCACTTCTTTCTCCCTAGTATATGGATCAGAGGCGGTCCTACCCCTCAAAGTGGAAATCCCATCCCTGAGGATATCATTAAAGAACCTGATTTTAGATGAAGACTACATAGTAGCAAGGCTTAGTGAACTAGAACTACTAGACAAAAGAAGACAACATGCATTCAACCACTTACAAGGCTATCAGAATTTCCTTAGCAGGAACTATCAAAAGAAGGTGAGGCCACAAACATTTGAGGTAGGAGACCTTGTCCTCATGGAAAATCAAAAGAACCAAGCAGAAAGAGTGAAACCAAGAAAGTTTGAGCTTAACTGGCTAGGACCATATGTCATTGTCAGCTCTACCCAGAGTGAGGCATACCAACTGGAGACACCAGAAGGAGATCAGCTCCCTGGATACATCAACAACATGCACCTCAAGAGGTTCTACACTTGAGGTCTCAATGGTTGAGGCAACTATCTACATATCCAGAAAATAAAAATAAAAATAAAAAAATACAAAATGTTACCTTGGTGAAAACCTGGCAAATAGGCGCTTTGGCGGCGACAAAAAAAAACAAAAAACAAAAAATTAAAGAGAAACAAAATCGCTTTCTCAGTGAAAACCTAGCAAACAGGCAATATTGAGTAGGTACCTTAGTGAAAACCTCACAAACAGGCGCCATGTGTTCAAATCCAACTTCACCATCAATGAACTCCAAGATCAAAAGCTTGAGCACACTTCAAATGCAAGACTGACTACTCAATCTATATCCAAAAGCATAATCCCCTTTGAGCACCAACATTTATCCATGGTTAGTACTAGTCCACTAGACTAGGGGGCGATTCTAAATGTCTTGAAAAAATTCAAAAAAAATAGAAAACTCATCAAAAAATCTAAAAAAATCAGAAAACTCATCAAAATCCTAAAAAGATCAAAATTTCTTGAAAAAATCAATCTTCATAAAAAATAATTAAAAAATTGCAAAACTCCCAAGCAATAAAGCCAACTCAGTTATCAACAAAGAAAAGGGCGATCAAGCCCAGTCAATAAATATCACAATCATGAGCTTTGTGAATCAACATTGGGCTGATATGACACAACTTTATCAATCTATCAAATCTATCAACAAGAAAACTGGCGACTGAGCCAATCTATCAAATTTCGCAATCATGATCTTTGCAAATCAACATTGGGCCCATCTGACATAGCTTGATCAACTACCAAAATGATCAAAATCAATCAATCATATCAATCGTCTTACATAGTGATGGGTACACTCAAAACCAGACATGTCAGTCTTATATGAGTCATCTATTACTGAAACTAGACACAATTAAAGCAATTAAGCCAATTCAACCTATCAAAAGAGTCGAGCCAATCAAGAGAATCAAACTGAATCAACAAACCATCAAAAATATTGACTATGTCAGTCAGTCGGTCAGATGTCAGTCTAGATTTCACGGTTATGTTCTTACGCTACTCCAGGATCCACCAAGTGAGGAGAGTAGCTATGATGGATCATGACTTATTTTATTTGATTGCTGTCTGTTGAATGTTCACTTCAATTCTAGGGCCATGATGATTTAGGATAAATGCATAGGCACTGTAACTTATCTGGCAGCTGGGCAATTCCACGATCTGAGATTAACCATGGGAAAGAATTGGACATTCCTTCTCTGTTATCTGATTGTTTATTTACCAATAGAATCAAGAGCTCACAGTGATATTTAGATGGACTCTGGGTATGATGGAGTTCTATCTTGGTTTCTATGGTCTTTTATTTTTGCAATCAAGAGCTCACGATGCTATCTAGATGGACTCTAGGTGTGTTGGAGTTCTATCTTTCTTTCTTTGGTATTTTTCTTTTCAAAATCAAGAGCTCACAGGTGCTATCCATATGGAATCTAGGTACATTGGATTTCTATCTTGGTTTTCTTTTTTTCTTTTGTTCATATCGTTCAGAGGGAAAAGAGGTATGCAAATGGTCAATATCTGGGTTCCTTTGGCTCTCTTTCCTTTCAATCAGGGAACTTGTTGATGGGACTTTGTGACCAATCTGATCAACAGGGATAAGTTGTCACCGGGTACCGGGGTACCGGCCAACTTCACCTGTAAAGGTTGTCCAGGGAATAAATTCTCTGGGCCTTCAAGCACCTAATTGTTGGGCTCGATGGTGCGAGGAAGCTAAGTTGGGCAAGTGACTATTTTTTTTTTGGGGAGTGTACGCCTCATCTTCGATCGTGATCCATGGTTCCCAAGCTTTCCAAAGGCGAGGGTCAGTAGCAAAGGTTTCACAATTGATATAAACCAAATACACGATACTACTAAAATGAATAACAATGAAACATAATCAATAAAATGTACAAGCAAGAGAAAGGAACACAAATGAATGCAAACCCCACGATGCTTGAAGCTTCTATTGTTTCTCTCTACTCCTTCTAAAACACTGTTATTGATGCTCAGTATTGACGAGGCAGCGTCTATGACTTGAGAAGTGTTGAGAAGTTGCTAATTGAAATGGGTGTGTGATCGCAAGATGGCTTGAATGCTAGAACCAAACTAACGGAGTAATGGCGCACAAGAGCTTGAAATCCTGGATCCTTCAAATGGTTATGAAGGGTTTATTATATAGGATTTGGTGATGATATGAACAGTTGAGATCAATCCCAGAGATAAGGAGATGAATGGTCGAGATCAAAAGGAATTGGAGAGGTCCTCAGTAAACTCAACCTCTTCATTTGGTAAAGAGGAGATAGAGTTTGGTTGGCTGAAGAGCTAATTATGAGTTACATTTTTTGAACTGAAGAGGTGGGTGAAGTTACCCATGTGGACTGGAGAGATGGGTGGAGTAACCCATGTGATCTGATTTGAGTTATCTCTTTGAAGATAAATGAATATTTAATTCATTTATTTAATAATTGTTTTCAACATGTGAGATAATTGAATTCTTTTTGATTAAGAATTGCTTTAATTGAAATCAATTTAATTGGAAGAATTTAATTAGTAAGTTTAAATATTTGGATTTAAACTATAGGAAATTGAGTTTAATTAATTAATTAATGGCAATTAATCAATTAAAGCTAATTATTTAAATAAAATTAATTATTTAATTAATTTTGAGAATTTGATTAGATGATTTGGGGAGTGAATTTAGAAGAAAATAGATGATTAATTAATGATTAAAAAACCATTAATTAATAGATGAAAATTAGTGTTTTTAATGTAAAGTCGCAAGTCTGTCCATTTTAGGGTGTCTACATTTGCCCCTCTTTGATGCGATGTGACTTGTCGCAGTGTGTCAAAGATTCTTTGATTTTTCCCTAGCTTGCCCTGGCAGTAGTAGGTGTATTTATGCCCCCTCAAAAAATTTGAGCGAAAAGTCGCTAGACAAGTGTAGATTTGTTGAAACTGCATTTTCTGGAATTGGGTAGCTGACGGATTTAAAAAATACTTCAATATGCCCCTGTAATTGACCTTCAAAGTTTTCGGGGACTGGGAAGAATTTTTGGACTTCCTAGTGAAATTAGGGTTTTTCAGAACCCCTATAAGTAGCGAGGAGAGCTCTTCATTTGTCACTTTGCGACTTGGAGCTCTAGTAATCTTGGTGAGTTGGCTTTCTGATTTTTGCCTTATTTTCTTCTATTTTTGAGCGATGGCTGGCCTTCCTGGTGTCACACGCATCTCAGACTGAGTCTGTACATACCACAGACCAACTAGCTCTGGACGTCTAGTGAGTTTTCTTTCTTTGCATGTCATTTATTGCTTTTAAAATTTGTACTTTTTGGAAAAAAGCCATGTGTGTCGCAATTGAGCGCGGTTTTGCCGCAATTGTAGTTTAAATGCTGCAATTGCCGATTAATTACCGCAATTGATAAGTGTGCCACACTCGTATTTGTAAAATGCCGCAATTGCAATTTATTTTCCACACTTGCTGTTTGTATTTTGCAATCGCTTAAAAGTACCGCATTTGCCATGCTTTATTACCGCAATCAAGTTTTTAGCACTGTTTGCTTGATGTCCTTGTCTGTTATCTACTTTTTCTCGCTTCTGTTACTTTCCTGAATGACTGAAACTAATAATTTTTTGATTTTATTATATGTACAATTCACTGGGTAGATCTTGTGTTGTCGGGAGTCCAGGCCAGCGGGACTTGTTTATAGATTTCAGCTGACCGAGGATGAGAGGTCAGTGCTTCATGATCTTGGTTTGTACTAGTTATGTTATATGCCTGAGATCACGACCAATAGGGGTCTGATCTCTGCTCTAGTAGAGCGATGGCATTCAGAGATGTGCACTTTCTGGCTACCCACCGGGGAGTGTACCATTACTTTGGAGGATGTGTATCGCATCCTCCAACTTCCTATCCAAGGCAAGCTTGTGGAGTATTCCACACACACTAGTGTTGTCGCATTGACTAAGCTTTCTTGATTTCCCTGGGATCAGCTCGGGCTTGCTGGTGACTATGACATTCCTTGGTCTAGATTTTGGTTAGGCCTTGATAGACTGTCTACGTTGTTGGGTAGCTTGATATGTGGGGTTTTATGCCCCGATTGTCGACAGCGTGGTTTTTCTGTCGGTTTTGGTAGTGTCCTGTAGAGTATGGTCCGGGACCATACTGTCTTTGCTTGGGGTCCATGCATGTTGGTCCACATGCATTTTCACATGTTGTATGTGGCTTACCTTGATGGTAAGTTGCTTGGCTGGGGTGCTACTTTGCTATAGATTTGGGCATGGGAGTATATTGCAGTCTGTCATCCTGTTGGTGCCTGTGCTCTCCAGGAAAATAGGTCATATGTGTTTATGTATGATGGTGCTATTATTCAGACACACATGGGTCACCTGACATATTGGTGTCAGCAGTTGGATATGATTCCATATTTTATTTCGAGGCCGTATAGAGATTGTCCTATCTGGGATGGAGAGGACATCCATCTCCCATTTTGTCAGCAACGGAGATACTTGATTGGTGGCGTGACTGATCACATCCATATGATAGATTTTCATAACACCGACAGGGTGTTATGCCAGTTTTGAGAGAAGTAGGATGTATTCGATTCTTACGCCTACTTTGTTCAGAGATTGAGGGATACTACCGTTTGGGGTGGTGTGGTATCACTTGATGCCGCTCGCACTAAGTTTTTGGGATTGCTTCCTGTGGCATGGACCTGGTGCTCTGGCACTATAGACCCAGGTTTGTCTTGTTCTGATTACTTATGTACTTCCTTTCTGCTCTTTAATTCTTGCTCATATCTTGTTTTGATACTTATGTCTTTACCTGCTCTTGTACTAATAGTTGAGTTTGTCTTTTGCAGGCACTACACCATAGTATGATGCCCATTGGTTGCAGCATCAGCCTATTGCACTGACAGATGTCTCAGGTCCTATTCCCAAGACTATCATGAGGAGGGCCTGATGGGTATGGCATGGTAGGGGAGGCCATGATGGAGGGAGGGGTGGTGGCAGAGGTAGGGGAGGGAGAGATGGTGGGAGAGATGGAGGACGAGGGAGAGGAGATGATGGAGGTGATGATCCTGGTCTTGGGGGTGCTGGTGGTGGGGTTAGGGCTAGTGATGGTAAGAGTGGGGGATGAACTAGTGCTCCGAGAGTTGGGTTGGGTGCTATCCTAGAGGAGGAGGAGGCTATAGAGGAGGAGGCACCTTAGTTGGTACAGAGGGTTTGCAGGCGGACAACTACAGTTTTGGCTCCCAGACATTAGGATAGAGTTATTATTGAGGATGTTGATGTGGAGATTGTGGATATAGACGTGGAGGCTCTAGATGAGAAAAGTGCTGAGATAGGTTCCTTTGGGGATAATGGAAATACTGGGAGCAGCATAGGGGAGAGCTTAGAGAGTACGGATGATTCCTTGGTTCTCAGGCAGAGAGGAGGTGAGGGACTGGGGGATAGGATAGAGGAGGGTGATATGGACATTGTCATGGGTGGTATATATGATGATCCCTCAGAGGTGGAGTGCCTCACCCAGTAGGTTTAGGATCTGCAGGCCCAACTTTCCTTATCTGATGCATGTGCGACTACCTTGGAGGCTCGTGTTACAACAGCTGAGTCTAGAGAGCGACAGGCTTGGGCCGAGGTCCGCTCTTTCATTGATAGTGTATAGGATGTTGCCCACAAAGATATTCTGGATAGGTACTATAGATCTGGTTGAGACGCTCATAGAGATTAACTACTAGAGATGCCATTATGAGGGTGTAGTTCCAGCAGATCAGAGAGTGCCTAGCTACACCACTTCCCAGAGATCAAGCCGAGCCCTGTGATCCTAGAGTAGTGGTATTGGAGTGCCAAGTTCATCTCATAGACCACACTCTGATATACCACCCCCTCGTCCACCTCTTGGCGAGGGTGGGGGCAGCACATGCTAATTCCATTATGTATGATGTACCATTTTTGCAGTGATGCCATTGTATACACTCTGAGTAGTACCATTTTTGTATCCTGATACACTGATATTTATTGATATAGATGTTGAGTACCTTCTTTGATCAGACTTGCGACTCTTCATAGTACTTAGATATTTTGGTTTATATGAGATGCAGCTATTGTTTTTTATGTGATGTGCAATGGTTTACTTTTCTATATGTATGATTCTACATGATTTAGTGGTTTAGATGATGAGATGTATATGCAAATGTGTTTCTATTATGCAGACTCATGTATGGATGTTTTACTTTTCCTATGTTACTGACATGCTTATGCAGGATGGTAGATATGAAATGTATGTTTATATGAGATGCATGTCTTTTAATGATTTATCATGTATGCAAACTACCATGGTTTTTTACTTTTTTGATGCACGTAATGAATGAATGCAATCTACTATGCACAAAATATCTGAGTAATGCATGTGTTAGTTAGAAAGAAGTTAGTTTGGATAGATGTGCTCTGAGATTGATCTAATAGAATGTAATGATAGAAAATTTTTC
>MU223127.1:423401-435406 GCA_018584345.1 Thuja plicata | reverse complement strand
ATATTTGTCATCATTGCATCTTTTTTGTATTTTCTGATATTTCGGAAGAGCGTCGAATGATCCAGATCACATACCACCTGGATACCGCCATGACCTCTTGATAGCGGAAGGAGTAGAGAGATTGAATTGAAAGAGACCCATAGTGTACCCAAATATTGACCATCTGGGTTCAACTATGTTCCCTGTTTGAAAAGAAAGAGAGCCAAAAGCACCCAGATATTGACCATCTGGATACCGCTTGTCCTTTGAATTAATCTAAAATAAAGAAACCAAGATAGAACTTCTATGCACCCATAGTCCATCTGGATAACACTGTGAGCTCTTGATTTCTGAAAGGGAAAGCCAAGAAAAAAAGATAGAACTCCTACGCCCCTAGAGTCCATCTGGATAGCATCATGAGCTCTTGTTTGCAAGATAAAGGGAAAGACCATACAAACCAAGATAGAACTCCAAAGCAACTCAGAGTCCATCTGAATATTGCTGTGAGATCTTGATTCTATAAACCAAACAATCAAAAAATAAAAGAGAAGGAATGTCCAATTCTTTCCTAGGGTTAAGCTCAGATTGTGGAACTGCACGGCTGCCAGATAAGTGACATCGCCTACCACATTTATCCTAAATCATCATGGCCCTAAAATCGAAGTGAACATTCAACAGACAACAATCAAAAGAAAATAAATCATGATCTATCATAACTACTCTCCTCACATGGTGGATCCTGGAGTAGCGTAAGAACATAACCCTAAAATTTAGACTGACATCTGACCGACTTGACTAACCTAGTCAACATTTTTGCATGGTTCCTCGATTCAGTTAGATTCTCTTGATTGGCTCAAAATCTTTGGATAGGCTTGATTGGCTTGATTGCTTTGATTGTGTTGGCAACTGATCAAGTTGTGTCAGATGTGCCCAATGCTTGTTTGCAAAGCTCATGATTGTGACAGTATTAATTGATAGATTTGATTGCTTTGATCATGTTGGCAACTGATCAGACTGTGTCAGATGTGCCCAATGCTTGTTCGCAAAGCTCATGATTGTGACAATTGATAGTTTGGCTTGCTCGCCTGTTGCTTGCTGATTGAATTGATAGATTGATAAAGCTGTGTCAGATGAGCCCAATGCTGATATGAAAAGCTTATGATTGTGACATTTGATTGACTGGGCATGCTTGCCCCTTTCTCTCTTGATAACCGAGTTGGTTTTATTGCTTTGAGATTTTGCAATTTTTGAATGTTTTTGAGGAAGATTGATTTTCTCTTGATTTTTGATCTTTTTAGGATTTTTTATGAGTTTTCCAATTTTTAGGATTTTATCAGGATATTTGGGATCGCCCCCTAGTCTGGTGGACCAGTATTAACCATGGGTAAGTTCTTGGTGCTCAGAGGGGATCGTGCTTCTAGATATTGTTTGGGATAGTCAGTCTTGCATTTTGAAGTGTGCTCAAGCTTTTGGAGCTCATTGATGGTGAAGCTGGATTTGAACACTTGGTGCCTGTTTGCCAGGTTTTCACCAAGGTACCTACTCAATAGTGCTTGATTGCCAAGTTTTCACTGAGAGAGCGATTTTGTTTTCTCTTTACTCTTTTTCTTTTTTTTTCTTTTGTTTTATTGTCACCAAGGTGCCTGATTGCTAGGTTTTCACTAAGGTAACTTTTGTATTTTTTTTGATTTTTTTGGTATTTTCTGGATATGTAGATAAATGCCTTAACCATTGAGACTTTTAAGGGTAGAAATTTTTTAGGTGCATGTTGTTGATGTAGCCAGGGAGCTGATCTCCTTCTGGTGTTGCTAGTATGAATGCCCCAGTCTGAGTAGAGTTGACAATAACAAATGGTCCTAGCCAGTTAGGCTCGAACTTACCAGGTTTGACTCGCTCTGCTTGATTCTTCTAATTTTCCATGAGGACAAGGTCTCCTACCTAAAATGTTCATGGCTTCACCTTCTTATGATAGTTCTGTCTAAGGATATTCTGATAGCCTTGTAAGTGGTCGAAGGCATGCTACCTTCTTTCATCTAGTAACTCTAGTTTACTAAGCCATGCTACTCTATAGTCTTCATCTGAAACTAGGTTCTTCAATGATATCCTTAGGGATGGGATTTCCACTTTGAGGGGTAATACCGCCTCTGATCCATAGACTAGGGAGAAAGGAGTTGCTCCTGTAGGTGTTCTCACACTAGTTCTATATGCCCATAATGCGGGACTAAGCTGTAAATGCCAGTCTCGCCCTGATTCATTCACTATTTTCTTCAGGATTTTCAAGATTGTTTTGTTGGTAGCTTTGGCTTGGCCATTCCCTTGAGGGTAGTAAAATCAGGAGGACCCTTGTTTGATGTGGAACTGTTTGCATAGGGCTTCGACATCCTTATTTTGGAAAGGTGTACCATGATCTGTCAGGATTGTTTTGGGTATCCCGTATCGATAGATGATGTGGTTCAGTATGAACATCCCTATTTTCTTTCCAGTGATGTAAGTGAGGGGGATTGCTTCCACCCACTTGGTGAAGTATTCTATTGCTGCTATGATGTACTTGTGTCCGTTTACTTAAGAAGGTGTGATTTTGCCCACTAGGTCAAATCCCCACATTGAAAATGGTAACGGTGACGTGATGGGATTTTTTTCCTGTGTTGATGCATGGATGAGGTCTCCATGAATTTGACACTGTCTACACCTTTGAACATACTTGTGTGCATCTGTATCTATTGTGGGCCAATAGTATCCCATGCAGATTATCTTCTTAGCTAAGTTGTTGCCACCTCCATGGGTTCCACAAATTCCTTCATATACCTTGTACAAAGCTTTTTGGGATTCCATGGAAGTGAGACATCTTAGTAACATTCCATCTAGACTTTTTCTATATAGAGTAGTTGAGAGGATGGTATACCTAGAGGCTTGGCAGATGAGGGATTTTCTTTGGTTCCTAGATAAGTTTGGGGGTAAGACATTGTTTTGGAGATAGTTATAGACATCTTGGTACCATGGGGGTTTAGGACCAACAAGGACACATGCTAATTCTATGATAGATGCCTGATGTGATGGCACCAAGAGTTTCTCCACTAGAAACTAGAATTTTGTTTCATTACCTGGCATATCTATCAGTGATGCTATGGTAGCCATCACATCTATAGCTTTGTTTTGTGCTCGTGGGACTTGCTCGAAGAGAATGTAATGGAACTTGGTGCACAGTTGTTCCATCTGTGTTTTGTATGGTATGAGCTTCTCATCTTTGGTTATATAATCATTGTTGACCTGACTGATGAACAACTATGAATCACCAAAGACTTTAAGGTTCTTGATTCTCCATTGAATGGCTATCTTTAGACCGATGACCAATGCTTCATATTCTTCTATGTTGTCGGTGCATTGGAAGTTAAGTCTGAAAGACTTTGGAATTGTATCATGATCTAGAGTGATAAGAACTATTCTTGCCCCCGCACCATGGTTCGTACACAATCCATCAAAATAAAGTTGCCATACCTCGATCCCAGGTTGTAGTGTCATAATAGATTCATCTGAAAAGTTAGAGATAATAGGCTCGTGGTCTTGAATTGGTGCCTTTGCTAGTTGATCTACAATCACTTTTCCTTTGATGGCCTTTCTATCTACGTACTCAATGTTAAACTCGCTTAAGATCATTACCCATTTTGCCAGTCGTCCAGTGAGAGCTGCTTTGCTTAGGAGGTACTTGAGAGGATCAATGTGTGTGAACAATTTTGTTTGGTGACTTAACATATAGTGTCTTAGCTTCTGGGAAGCAAAAAAAAATTCCAGGCACGACTTCTCAATTGGCGTATAGTTTAGCTCATATCCAGCTAAAGTCCTGCTTAGATAGTAGATGACCCTCTCTTTTCCTGCATCATCATGTTGTGCCAAGAGGACACCTAATGCTGATTCCGTCACTAAGATATATAGAAGTAATGGTCTACACTGTACTGGTGGTACCAAGATAGGAGACTTAAGAAGGTAGTCTTTGAATATCTGAAATGCCTGTTCGCATTGCTCTGTCCATATGAACTTGATGTCTTTATGCAATAGATGTTGGAATGGGTGGCACTTATCTGCCAGTTGAGCTATGAAGTGTCTGATCGATTGGAGCCTTCCTTGTAACCCTCTTAGTTGTCTCAGCTTTGATGGTGGAGGCATGTCCAATATTGCTTTGACCTTTGCTGGATCCACTTCGATTCCTCTGTGTGATACTATGAATCCCATTAATTTTCCCGCTGTGACATCGAATGCACACTTTTTTGGGTTTAGACGGACTTTGAATTCCTGCATTCTATCGAAGATGGGTCCCAAAACTTGTAGATGATCCTTTCAAAGTATTGATTTGGCTAGTATGTCATCCACATAGTCTTCCATTGTCTTGTGGATGAGATCATGAAATATAGTCATCATAGCCCTTTGATATGTTGCTCCAGCATTCTTTAGACCAAACGACATGACATTCCAATAATATGTTCCCCAAGGACATGTGAAAGCTATTTTGTGTTGGTCCTCTGGCATGATCCTTATTTGATTATAACTTGAAAAGCCATCCATGAGTGATAGCATTTGATGTCAGGTAGTTAGGTCTACTATCATATCAATGTTTGGTAAAGGAAAGTCATCCTTGGGACATGCTATGTTGAGGTCCTTGAAGTCTGTGCAAATTCGTATTTGACCACTGTGCTTTGTAACCAGTACCAGATTAGATAGCCAGTCCGCATATGGTATAGGTCTGATGAATTTAGCATCCAAGAGCTTTTTCAGTTCTGCCTTGACTAGCAATGCAATGTGGGGATGCATCTTCCTCAGCTTCTGTTTGACAGGTTTGGCATTGGGTATCAATGGGAGATGGTGTAGCACTAACTCTGGATCCAATCCTGGCATATCCGAGTAGGACCATGCACATTTGATCATTCTTTCCTTCAAGAAACAGATGAACTGTTCTCTCTCCTTATGGGTGAGTAATTTCACCAAGTATATGTTCCTCAGGTTATTTTCATCTCCCAAGTTGACTTCCTCTCTCTTCAGCTAGTAGTGCTGATTTCTCCTCTGTTAGGGGGAGGAGTTCCTTCTTTCTATCTTCTAGCACCTCAGTGAGGTTTTCACTAGAAGATACGTCTTCTTTTATCTTTTTATTCTTTTGTTCTTTTTTCTTTTGTGGACTGGAAAGAGGAGCTTCCTCCCCGAAATATGCTGCTTTGTCTAGGTTAATGGAGAATCCTGCCTTATGATCTCCTGACAGAATGCCTTCCCTTAGTCCCATGAAATGAGCTATCGACTCATCATTCTTGAAGACATCTAGATCAGGTGGCTCTTGTTGATCCCATTCTATAAGCTCAGGGTGTACAAGATAGACACTTTCACGTTTGTTTGGCTCTGGTTGACTAAAAGGGACCGCTGATATGGTGCCTACAAAAGTGGACTGTGATGTGGATGCACCACTTGAGGTCTGACAGATGATATATTTGTCTATATAGGGTTGTTCGGTGATGGTCAGTTGGTTAAATAGGTTTGATAGATTTATGATAATGTCAGCCTGAGGGGAAAAATATGGGATTGATGGTTCAGAGTCATGGAGGGATCTCCACTCATACTCATGGGAGTCAATCTAAATGGAATGTTCATTCAATGTCTCACTTCCTTGGTTATCATCAATTTCTATGTGTAGGTTTATTTGGGATTGTGTGGTTCCCTCTTTGGCGGGCAACAACTGCGCTAATATGTTGCTTATTAGGACATGCTCTATGTTGTGCCCCTGGTGCATTTCTGCTATTTGATCTTGATTGACTTGAATGTCTTGGATCATAGGACTAGTGCTTTGTTGTCCATATACCAAACCTCTTGTGTTTCTCTGGGTTGGTGGAAGAGGCAATTCATATATGCCTTGTTGTCTTGCCCCCAGTCTGGTTGTACCATCATACCCAAATCTTTGTATCATTGTGTAACCATTACCATAGTTCGACAGAGGTAATGGGGGCCGGATTGTCTCAAGGGAATCTTGGTATAACCCGGTATTGATGTCTTGTTCAAAAGGATTTTATTCCGCTGTCTCCCCATCAGACAAAGGTTGTGGGTGGACATCTGAATAGAATAGGCTGCGGAGTTTCTGTTACAATAACAGGTTGTGGCATGCCATGAGTTCTTGGCCTTTGAGGCATGTGCATGATGGTAAAATCTTCTTCATATCTACATTTACCACAACCCTTGTTCGTGATGGATATCCTTCCTTCTTTCTGTGTGATATCTTTAAGATTTGAATCTGTTGAGGATGAGATTCTTGCATCTTGTTTAATGACTATCTTTCCCGCTGCTCATGTGACATCTTTGGGATTCGAATCTGAAGAGGATAGGATGCTTGCATCTTGGTTTGATGGTACCTGGTTATCAGTGTTGATTTGGACCACATTACAATATTGGAAGGGATTGGGATCTCCCTCTATGATGATCTCCTTTCCCTGGCGTGGGAAATTGATACATTGATGGTATGTTGAAGGTACAACTTGCATTTCATGTATCCAAGGTCTCCCTAGTAACATGTTGTATCCCAACTCAAGGTCCAAGATTTGGAAGGGTGTGTTTTTGACCACAGGACCAATGCAAACATGTAAAATGATAATACCCTTAGAGGACCTTTCCTCTTCATCATAGGCTTTGATATTTATCCTCCTTGTGACATCAATGCCTGATTCTGAATATCCCAGTTTCTTGATTAAATTTAGAGTACATATGTTTAACCCAGCTCCACCATCAACAAGGACCCTATGGACAACACTTTTGTGGATCTGGACAAGTAAGTGTAGAGAATCATTATGGAGGGGTTTATGTGGTGACACATCATGGTCTATGACTGTGGCATGTTTGTTAGCTGCTATATGGTTGACCATCATTTTGAAGCTCTTGGGTGTTATTTCCCTTGGGACAGCTGCATTCTGAAGTGCTTGGTCAAGTGTTAGTTTATGCTGCAGAGATATGCACAATAGGTCAAACATGGAGATCTGGGTAGGTGTGCGCTTTAGCTCATCCACTATGCTTATTTGTGGATCTGAGTTTGCTATAGGATTGGCCAATGTAGTAGTTGAGGATGGTACTCCTTGCAAGACAACTCTGGCACGACACGTTGTTACAACACAATTGTTACCTTGGTCTTTGATAGTGATTGTAGCCACATGGCTATGTTGGAAAGTTGAATTCCTGAGGAAGCATGGATTATTTTGTGTTGTCAATCATGGAAACAAAGTCATACTAAGTTTTTGTCAAAGATAACTTAAGAGATAAAAAGACTCAGTACAAAATACAGAGTAGTCAGACAGATACAATGATCATCACATCAGTGCACATGTTAGAGACCACACCAGATCAGGTGTGCTTAGATATATACTCTATGGTATGTGTATATGCTATATCCAAATGCGCAAGACATGGAACATCAGTATGGAAAAGTTACAGACAGATTAGTACACTGCAGTCCAGGAAACAATCCAGAATACAGAGCACAGAAGCCGACTACTATTTTGATCAGCGTGTATCATTTTGTGATGCTAAGGCTAAGCGCCTTTAGTTATAAGTTTTTTATGATGTAATTAATGTTTTTGTAAACACGCTTGAGCCGACTTGTTTGTAAGCATTGTATATTTTGTTAAGAGGCCGACTAAGTGTTATGTTTTGGGTCACGCCTATTCATTTGTAAAGATATAAGTATGTAATGTATTATTATGTTATAGTGTGGAAGATAAGTCGATGATTATGTAAGAATAATTTATAGAAGGTCAATATAATGAAGTCAGAAGATGATATAGCTCTTTAAAGGAGTAAGAGCATCCACGCATACACGGAACTAATCAGACAACAGTGTCACTACATCAGTTAATTTTTGATATAGTGCATATCAACATTCAAAGGGTTGTAGCCTTCATATTATTTGGGTAGTGAGCCTAGGCAGTGAGCCATCCACCCCTAACAGGGTTATTGCAAAATACTCCTAATAGGGTCAGACCTTTAACCAGGTCATTGTACTCAATTTGTAAAGACTACTTCTAACAGGGAAAAGGAACTTTAACAGGTTCATTATACCTCATACAATATTTTGTGGGTACTAATCCCCACTAGAGTTTTCCTCTGATCAAGGTTCTCCATAATCATATCTTGTGTTATGTGTTCTTGTGTTATGATTCTTTGAATGCACATTTGATATATGTTTAAATTGGCTGAAATATAAATAATTGATAAACACTGATTCACCCCCCCTCTCAATGTTTCTAACAATTGGTATCAGAGCACTGGTCCTCTGAAAGAAAGTTTAACCACTTGAGGAGATCATGGACCCAGCTGAAGCAAAACATTTGAAAAAGAATCTTGAAGCAGCTCTTGAAGATCTTGACAGATAAGAGAAAGAAAATGAAGAATTAAGATTGAAAAATGATGGCTCTCAAATACTTATCAAAAGGCTAAGGAAAGATCTGAAAGATTGTTCTACAAGTGATCTAGGAAAAATGGTCAAAAATCTTAATGAAAAGAATAAATCTCTAAAGGATAAACTTGAAGATCTGGAGGAACAAATTACAGATAGCCAGAACACCATTGAAGACAAGATAAAAAAAAGCAAACAATTGGAAGATGAATTTATACATGCAAACATGAAAATATTGGAATTGGAGAACATGAAGAAGAAGTTGGAATCTGAATTAACAAAAGCAAAGGATAAGATTGATAAACTCCACACAAGTTCTGATTTGATTCAATCCCAACTCAATGCACAAAGAAAAAAAGGGAACACTACTAGTCTTGGATTCAGTACAACACAAGATGAAATCAAATCATCACAAGAGAAAGAAAAAACACTTGAAGCATCTTCAGAAGCAAAGAAAGTTAAAGATACTATAGAGGTTATATCTGAACCACCAAAAAGGGAAATCAGACAAGTTGATAGAACTTGCTATGCATGCAATAAACATGGGTATTTGGCAAGAGATTGCAAAGAGGTAAGACCTTTTCAAGGTTACTATTTCTCTTGTAATAAATTTGGTCACAGGGCTATACATTGCAGATCTCAGTCACAAAAAAATCAAAGAAGAATGAATCAAAACAATCAAAGAAATCAACCCCAAAATAATTTGCAGATAATTACATGTCAGATATGCAACTACAATGGACACACAACAAAACAATGTAGCATGATGAAGCAAAACATCAAACCTCCTACCATTTGTCACACATGTGGAAAGGCTAGACATATCTCAAGGTTTTGCAGATCCAAAACCCAGAATCAAGAAGATCCCAAAAATTCTCTATTTGAAGAGAAAGGAGAAGTCAATTTTGTCAAAGAAAATGAAGATTCAAGCAATGTTTGGGTTGAAGTAAAGAAGGAAAAAGATATTTACAAAGTAGTTGATACATCCATAGTGGACACACCCTCTACTTCTGCCTGAATAGACCTTCTTGGTCTTAGGGGGAGCTATTCTAGCTCAGAACCCCTACGCAGCTGGCGTACTTACTTCAAAGTATGCACCTTTGGATTCATGGTTAGAAGCTCAGATTACAGTTGTATGCATTCACACATTATCTATATTGCATCAGGATCAAAGTTTGAAAATCTCTATGTATGGTTGCAGGTATTAAATGCGGAAGATCATATAAAAATAAGTTCGTAGTCGATCATTTTCACAATTAATTTTGAGAGCACATAAATTGAAGAGAATTGGAGCATAAAGACATCAAGAATGAAGACATAACAGTTTGGCAATTGGAACAAATAGATAATCAGTTTGAAATGAAGCCCTAGCCATCGCGTCATTTTAGAATTTCATGGAAACCCTAATTAAATGATCACCAAGAGCTTTCTCTAAAACCCCGATTGGCATTGTTCACGTGGAAGATATCCACACATACATATACTACAAGAAGGAATCACTAGGAGATGATTATATTGCCTCTCACATGGTATCAATGCTAAATAAGGACTTCACATTCAAAGATGAGTTCGCGCACCTACAAGATAACCCTATCATTGAGTATTCGAATGCACATGAGTTTGAAGAACCAGAATGGGTAAAAATCCTGTTGAGAAGAATTCATGATGATATATTTTGGATTGGTGATGTCCCTGTCCATATCACCACAGACCTAATCCATTAGTTGACTGGACTTTCAATGACTGGACTAGTATTTCCCACTGGTAAAGATGTTAAGAAGCAGATTGAGAAAGTTTGTTTGTCAAAAAGTGACAGGCGTGGTATGATAGTAGACCCCATCAAGGAAAACAACATAAAACTCATGACTATGATACTTGGATACAAGTTTCACCATGCAAGCAGGTTGAATAGTGTATCTGCAACAACAATACTTGCAGCAATCATAATAGTTAAGGATAACGCCCAATACAACCTTTGTGAGGTCTTGTGTGGATAGTTGATTGACAACATCAAAATTGTCAAACATGATAGAAATAAAACATTCAAGTTTGGATCTCTAATCATCTATTTGTATCATCATATAGTAGGAAAGGTTGTAGATCTTTATCTAGATAAAAGCAAACCTACAATGACTCAAATATCTCTCAAAACCATAGTAGAAAGTAGTGCAAGAGATAAAATGGATATGGACATAAAAATATTTAGGGTTAAAATGCAGAGCAGGGTCAGACTATCTGAGAAGATAGTTGACAAGTACAGAGATACAATTTGTTTTATGGTTGAAACATATTGCACATGCATGGAGGGTGTTGAGCCTAGAACTAAGTGGATTCATCCACTAGGATATGAAGTTGAGGACCATGTGCTGGAAGGATATGTGCAGGTCTTATTGTCAGCACCTAAAGACCCTAATGAACCTAGATGGGGAACATACAAAGAAAAGACTGATGAAGTGGACATTGAACTAAAACTTGCTGTTAATAAAAGGAAAGTGTCCAGAACCACATCTAACATACTAAAATCTCATGGAGTCACTCGAGAAGATTTGAATAAGGCTAAAGAAGCAAATTTTTCTAAAGTTAAGATTGAGAAGACTGATGAATCTCATAAGAAGAAACAAAAGAAAAATGAGGAGAGTACATCTGTGCCTGCTACCACCATTGACTTGGATACATCTCCATCTTCTGTTCCTAATAAGAAACCCAGAGGAAGGAAGCAAGCTGCCACAAGTCATCCATCTTCAAGATCCACTAGGAGCACTACAAAGAATACACAAGCACCTCCTGAGGTAGGTTTTAGACCAAGATTGAACATATTGAAGAATAGGATTGTAAATGAAGGTAGATTGGATACACTCTCAAAGGTCTATGACAAATATAAAGAAGTTGATAAGATAGAGATACATTACATGATCATATCTCATATGATTAAGTTTAAGAAATCAGTTCTTGAACTGAAGACATTGATACCAAATGAATTATGGAATGTATTGGAAATTATGAAAAGACATGCTATTGAGGAAGACATGAAGATTAGAGAAGAAACTCTGGATACTCTTCTCCCTATTTGTTCACATGATGAGAAGGCTATTTTGCTAGATCTTGTAAAGCCTCATCTCCGTAGTGAAACAAGTAATTTATAGATAATGAACAAAGAATATGAACAGGTTGGAAAGGATACTGAAAAAGCATTTGCACAAGTCTTTATAGATAGACACATGTATCCACCAAAGGTGCCTATAGAAAAAGCTACTCCAACTCCTCCTAAACAGGATACAACTCCAAAAATTCAGATTGCACCCATGACAGGTCCATAGGTCTCTGCGCCCATAGTAACAATAACTACTGAGACAACTAAAGACACAGAGGACACTATAGTGATTAATGATGTAAATATTTCTATGATAGCTTCAAATGATGATATGGATAAAGTTGATGAATCCTTTGATAACACCAAGGACATGAACAATGATGATATGTCTTTACAACAGAATGAAGTTCCTTTGATTGATCTAATAGATTTGGATAAGGAAAAAGACACTCAAGTTGATGAGTCACCAATTAAAGAGGTACATATCAAAAGTGAATGTGTAGACACAAGTCAGAATACTATTCT
>MU223127.1:395031-422349 GCA_018584345.1 Thuja plicata | reverse complement strand
TATTTTGTGTTGTCAATCATGGCAACAAAGTCATACTAAGTTTCTGTCAAAGATAACTTAAGAGATAAAAAGACTCAGTACAGAATACAGAGCAGTCAGACAGATACAGTGATCAGCACATCAGCGCGCATGTTAGAGACCACACCAAATTAGGTGTGCTTAGATATATACTCTATGGTATGTGTATATGCTATATCCAAATGTGCAAGACATAAAACATTAGTACAAAAAATTTATAGATAGATTAGTACACTGCAGTCTAGGAAACAATCCAAAATATAGAGCACAGAAGCTGACTACTATTTTGATCAGCGTGTATTATTTTGTGATGCTAAGGCTAAGTGCCTTTAGTTATAATTTTTTTATGATGTAATTAATGTTTTTGTAAAAACACTTGAGCCGACTTGTTCGGAAGCATTGTATATTTTGTTAAGAGGCCGACTAAGTGTTATGTTTTGGGTCGCGCCTATTCGTTTGTAAAGATATAAGTATGTAATGTATTATTATGTTACAGTGTGGAAGAGAAGTTGATGATTATGTAAGAAGAAGTTATATAAGGTCAATATAATGAAGTCAGAAGATGATATAGCTCTTTAAAGGAGTAAGAGCATCCATGCATACACAAAACTGATCAGACAACAGTGTCACTACAACAGTTAATTTTTGATATAGTGCATATCAACATTCAAAGGGTTGTAGCCTTCATATTATTTGGGTAGTGAGCCTAGGCAGTGAGCCATCCACCCCTAATAGGGTTATTGTAAAAGACTCCTAACAGGGTCAGACCTTTAACCAGGTCATTGTACTCAATTTGTAAAGACTGCTTCTAACAGGGCAAAGGAACTTTAACAGGTTCATTATACCTAGTACAATATTTTGTGGGTACTAATCCCCACCAAAGTTTTCCTCTGATCAAGGTTCTTCATAATCATATCTTGTGTTATGTTTTCTTGTGTTATAATTCTTTGAATGCACATTTGATATATGTTTAAATTGGCTGAAATATAAATAATTGATAAACACTGATTCACCCTCCCCCTCTCAGTGTTTCTAATAGGCTATTTGACGGATTGAGAAAATTGATAACATTATCACTGTTGGCATATGTATAGTTAACTTGTTTTGTTTGTCCACTAGAACCAAAGGCTTTTCCCTTGTTGTGATCATGAAAGGTATCATTGAATATAGTGTAATCAGTTGTGCCTTTGGTTTGAGTATTCGTCACACCGATGATCCCTGTGTCAATTAGATCTTGGATAGCATGTTTCAATTGGTAGCAGTTGTCCATGTTGTGCCCCTTCACCCAATGAAACTCACATAAATCTTTGTCATTATACCACCTTGGTTTGTTTTCATCTTGTTCAAAATCTCTGATTTCTGGGAGAGTGATAGTGTTTGATTGTATCAACTTGCGTAAAGTTGATTCTATCGGCTCTCCTAATGGTGTAAAATCTTGTTGCTGGAATTGAAACCATGGTTTGTGTTGATTCTATTGTTGACTGTTTGACATAGTGGCTGCTTGTACAGGGGGAGGTTGGTTTTGGGTGTATGCTTTTTGTGTGGGCCCTGTGGGTTTTTGGTTTGCCATAGGTGCACCTTATAGTGACACCTTGGGTTGTGTGTAGTTGACTGTCTTTACATTAATGACACCATCATTAGTGACATTTTTATTTTTTTTCCACCATTTAGCTTTTTCTGTTGCATTTTTGTTTGTATTCATTTGTGTGGGATCTGCAAGGATTCCTCGTTTGACTAAGTTCTTCTCACAACGAGCTCCTCTTTCAATGAGTTGTGTGAAGTTTGGAGCTAACTGTAACTCTGTTGTGAATGACATGTCTGGAATTAGATTGTCAACAAACATGACTATTAAGTCTTGGTCAGGCACATCATATGTTATATAGTTTTCTGTATTCCTCCATATATGTAGGAATTTCACAAAAGACTCTCCATCCTTTTGTTTAATGTTGCAAACGTCCTTGATGCTGACCTTGCACTCGATGTTATGATGGAAGTGAGCTATGAACTTTTCAGCCAATTCTCCCCAAGACTGAATGCCATGAGGTAGATGTGAGAACCATTCCATTGCTGGTCCAACCAAGCTTTGTGGGAATAGTCACATTAGATATGTCTCATCATGAGAGACTTCAACGCAACTAGCAAAAAACTCTTGAATATGCTCTATAGGGTTGGTACTGCCCCTATATTTGTCAAATTTTGGTACCGAGAAGTGATTTGGGAATGGAGACATGTGAAGAGAATGGTCGAAGGGGTATGGGTATAAATCCTCTGTGGTATAGGATTTAGTTTGCCCCTAATTTTGCATATCCATCATTTGGGTTTGAAGGGTTTTCATTTGTTGCATTAACATGTCTGTTTGATATTGAGGCTGGTGTGTGTGTACATTCCTTTGTGTTGTGGTGGGTATGAGGCTGCGCCTCTGTGTCCCTTGAGTAGGAACATAGGATTTCATCCTAGGGACTTGATATTGATTCCCCACTAAGTGATTTGTGACTAGAGAGACATGAGTAACCGATGGTGGGTTTTGATGCGCTTGCTGTTGTGATTGAAACTGGGGTTGATACTGCTGGGGTTGGTATTGCTGAGGTTGGATTTGAGGCAACTGAAGCTGGGGTTGCTATTGTGAGGGTTGAAAGTAAGGTAACTCAAGCTAGGGTTGCTATTGCGGGGGTTGGAACTGAGGCAACTAAAGCTGGGGTTGTTGTTGCAGAGGTTGGATTGGTGTTAGAATGGGAAAAGATGTAGCCTTGGGTGGGCCTTGACTGTAAATAAGTCCTGCAGAGATGGATCCTTGTGGGCATGAGGTGTTGATCCCAAGACTAGTGTGAATGGATTGCAGTAGTGGCATAGTTTCAGAACAATTGGTGTTTGGTGGGATGGAAGACATAGCATGAGAGCTTGATTGTCCTAGCCATGAGACCAAAGGTGGAGCCATACTAGTGACCATGGGTGCACTTAGTTGCGAGCCTGTCATGCTTTGAGTAGATGATGTGCTGGCCTAGGTCAGGTCATTGGTTTGATTGGATATAGTCTATGTCAATGTAGGTAAAACCAATGGTGGAAAGATTGGAGACACAACAAGTAGTATCTGAGGAGTGTGAGTAGTGTTTTGACCTGTGAGAGGGTTTTCAGGCCATATAGTTGATAAACTAAATTCAGCGGGGAGTTTGACTCCCTTCTTTATTAGCATGGACAAGTAACATTCAGGGTTCCTCTCTATAATAGCATCAACTAATTTGGTGGAGTAAGCATCTTATTCCACATCTTCAAGTTCTTCTTCTGTGATATCTTAGAAAAAGCTGCCCCACAGGGTTGTTCAATGAATAGAGCAGAACTGGTGTTCATGAAGGGATCATTCTCTTGCTCTATTTCCCAAGTGGGGAAATGGTTGATATATGACTCATCAGGTTGAGTTCTAGCCTTAGAACTTGTGTAAGGTCCTCCATGAGGTGTTTGAGACATAGTTCGGTCTAGGTTTTGTAACTAAAACAAGTGATATAAAGAAAACAAAGAAGAAGATCCTTTCTGAGGAAGTCCGAGTTATGTTTTGGACAAAGGTAATTCTAAGGACAAATTTTGATATAACTTGATCTCAAAGTGGTGATGATAAAAAAGATAAGATTTTCTGACCTTTGCCTTGGACAAAGTCACTTTGATAAAGATGACGATGTTTGATATGATGAGATCAAGGTATTTTGAGTCTAAGCTTTTGAACTAACAATGTTTTTGACAATAATCATGCTTTTATAGAGAAAGGGAAATCTTTAATGTTTAGAGATTCACACAATGTTCATCGCATTTTCCTGGGATAGACACTAGTTTTGGACACAAAATAAATAATTCTTTCAAGGTTTTAGGTCAAAACATGAATATAATATATCTGGTCAATTGTGGTACAATTTCACCAATTGCAGTAAAATAATTGGTCGATTACGGTAGTTTATCACCGATTGTGGTAATAAACATGACTATTGTGGCAATAAAATAATCAACTATGGAAAACTTCCTTCAATTGCGGCACAATGTGGACAATTGTGGTAAAGGAGGAACAATCTAAAAAAGACTAGAGGATAAGTATCACTGCTTGATATTTTTGAATTCTCTAGAACAATGCTTCTGATTTGCAAGACAACTGATGTTGAAAACCCTAGACTTTAACACGTTTGACTCATTTTGATAGTTTGGATGTTTTGTTTTACATTTTTAGAAATTGATCAAAGGAACAAGCACAATAGACACTATGTTTTGAAGAATGAAGACTGAAATTGTGTATGTTCTACAACTTTTTCAAGTTGCAAGGTTATCACGAGGTATCAACAATGAACAGTTAGATTAATCTAGGATAATGGCTTTAGAATACAATGTTATAGGCCCAATGCTTGAATGTCTGTTAGCTCACACAAAAGTTGTCATGCTACTAGGACACGAAGGTCCATGACGTAGGTGCCCGTGTTTTTGCCATTTCCAGGTATTGTTGTCGTGGAGTGAAGATCTCTTTCACTACACAAATACTGTGGGACACATATGTTGGGAATCTTGGGGGGAAATTCTGCAACCCCTTGCACTATAATAAGGTATCTATTTGGAGGTAAAGTGGTTTGGCCTCTAATTAATCAAGGTTGTAGTAAGGGTCCATGGTGTCTCTCCAATCGGTTTGTACATGCGTGACTCACTTAAGAGCCTAGTTGACCACGCTGGATCCTTAGGGATATTCACCCGAACCAGACTATTATCAACATGCCTCACCCGAGCTTGGCTAGATAAGATGAAACTTTGGTTTGCATCTTGTTTATATACCGATCGAAAGGATTACCAGTTTAAGGTCATCCTCCGAGGAAGAAGCACATTCCCCGGATAGGCCTTTCTAAAAAAGTATAAAGGTTTGTAATCTAACAGTTTGTGCAATTGCACCCAAAACTCAAGACACAAGGTAAATCGATTAAGCTCCAAAGTTTGAAATGTGAACTAAGCTACACCACCATACAAGCACCAATGTTCAATTTTAAGCCCAAAAGTAGGTGTTGATTGCTTGTTCAATTTTAATGCACCAAATTGAGAGATTTTTTGCCTTTGTTCAGTTTTAATCCCCACGTCAATTTTAAGCCCAAATCCAAAATATGAGATGTGATACGTTTGGAAAGCACTGTTCTTTTTAAACCCAAATTGACAAATGAATTCCTTTTAGTTTGCTTTATTTAAACAAGTTAGTACCAAAAAGGATTATTTGCCAGAAATGAGAGTATATGAAACTTTGAAATAACGAATGATGCTTACCAAAACTTACCCTTCTTTGTCCTCTGTGATTTGGTCCAATCCTGCATAGAAACTAAAAAAATGTCAAATTAGAAATAGATGGGAAAAAGATTTGGATTTGATATTGCAATTTTTCTACGATTGCGGAAAACTTTTGGCAACTGCGGTAAACTTCTATCAATTGCAATAAAACACTGGCAACTATGGTGAAATGCTGTTGATTGCGGCACAGATCGGGCAACTGTGGAAAAATTAGTTCAAATGCGGCACGGATCGGACGATTGTGGCAAAGTACCTGAAGAAAGAAGACAAAAATAGATAGAATAATACTGCAAAAGCCTGCAATCAATTGCGGTATTAAACCAGTCGATTGCGGCACAATTTTTTCAATTGCGGTAAAATACCAGCAACTGTGAAATAATACAAATGTCAAAGAAAAGTCAGATTTTTAAATTTATGACCATACGGCCATGGTTGATCAATCTGGTTCTTCGTCTATAAGAGATATTTAGGCTATTTTTTCACGTTGGGTTCACCAAAATGTACGCCTCTTCTTTGATCATGATCCGTGGTTCCCAATCTTTCCAAAGGTGAGGGTCAGTAGCAAAGGTTTCACAATTGATATAAACTAAATACATGATACTACTAAAATGAATAAAAATGAAACGTAATCAATAAAATGTACAAGCAATAGAATTGAACACAAATGAATGCAAACCCCATGATGCTTGAAGCTTCTATTATTTCTCTCTACTCCTTCTGAAACGCTGTTATTGATGCTCAGTATTGGCGAGGCAGCGTCTATGACTTGAGAAGTGTTGAGAAGTTGCTAATTGAAACGGGTGTGTGATCGCAAGATGGCTTGAATGCTAGAACCACACTGACAGAGTAATGATGCACGAGAGCTTGAAATCTTGGATCCTTCAAATGGTTATGAAGGGTTTATTATATAGGATTTGGTGATGATATGAATGGTTGAGATCAATCCCAGAGATAAGGAGATAAACGGTTGAGATCAAAAGGAACTGGAGAGGTCCTCAGTAAACTCCACCTCTTCATTTGGTAAAGAGGAGATAGAGTTTGGTTGACTGAAGAGCTAATTATGAGTTACCTTTTTTGAACTAAAGAGGTGGGTGAAGTTACCCATGTGGACTGGAGAGATGGGTGGAGTAACCCATGTGATCTGATTGGAGTTATCTCTTTGAAGATAAATGAATATTTAATTCATTTATTTAATAATTGTTTTCAACATGTGAGATAATTGAATTCTTTTTGATTAAGAATTGCTTTATTTGATGAAATTAAATTAATTTAATTGAAATCAATTTAATTGGAAGAATTTAATTAGTAAGTTTAAATATTTGGTTTTAAACTATAGGAAATTGAGTTTAATTGATTAATTAATGGTAATTAATCAATTAAAGATAATTATTTAAATAAAATTAATTATTTAATTAATTTTGAGAATTTGATTAGATGATTTGGGGAGTGAATTTAGAAGAAAATAGATGATTAAAAAAACCATTAATTAATAGATGAAAATTAGTGTTTTTAATGTAAAGTTGCAAGTCTGTCCATTTTAGGGTGTCTATAGGGAGATAGCTAGTTTTACTCATCTTCTTCGGGGAATTAAAAAATGGGGATGGAGTTTCCTGCAAGCACGTTAAGTTTACCAAATAAACAGCAACAAATAGGCCAAAGATAGAGTTTATTACTTCTACTTATAGTTATGCAACATATTTCCAAGATCAACAATGCTCCAATGAACTACACTAAATACTGAATACATACAGAACCAATGATTCATACATATTCAATAGCAAGGGGAAATGAGATCATTAATCTAACAAAACATAAGAGCAAAGGACATTAGAAACATATATCACAAAAGATATTGCTAACTCAGAGATCAGAACATCAACAACATCATTGCTCAAACTATTCTTCCTTCTTCATTAACAGAGGGTTCCATCATCACTGGTGTGTACATCCATGGCTCCAAGGGAGCATCTAAACTACTAAGAACTACTGAGCATTGAGCTCCTGCAACTAATAGAAAATGAAATGCTAATAGTATTGGACTGTAAAATCACCAATTTTGCTGACCCTTGTTATGAGGTTGGACCTCTTATTTGTACACATAGTTTTTCCCTAAAAATAACCTAATCTAACTATACACTCAACATATAAAATAAATTAACCTGTGGCCGGTACTACCTACACCACTTAAAATCACCTTGAAAAGAGTAGAGGTTTGACAAAACAGAGGAAGAAGAAAAGAAAGGAAGTTGGAAGAATCAGCATAGAGAATGGCGCCAGTGTAAACATAGAAGAAATATGATCTTCCCAGAGTCTGAGGCAACATGCCTCATCAATGAAAAATGCAGGTCACTATCTTCAATGCACCAGGTAGTTAATGATGGAGTGACACCTTAGGAAAATCACTTGTCAGAGCCATCCCTCCGTCTGACATGCCTTGGCGGGATCACCTACCCATTGAACTCTTTATTAACTACTGGAAAATGACCGGTCAGCTCTGGGGAACCTGGACATGGGTCATTGAAAGAATACAAAATTTTGGACCCAAAATTCCAGAGTCTGGGAGCTTACGCTTAAAGAATAAAGAATTTACAAAATTGCACCCTGCTGGTGAAAATATCCAAAGTCTAGAGAACTTTATTGTGCCTTGTATGTTTTATAAGCCTCCAAAAGCTAGGGAATTCCCTCTTCATCGATGCCCTTGATGCACGCTTGGAAATACATGGCTTCCCCCACTTGCTCACCCAAATCTAGGGCATTTCCCTTGAATTCTACAGCTATCTTTGTTGCATCATGGGCCCGGAGCATCATACAGGATAAGCGTGACATTTTCGCTCCATCAAAATCTCCTGAGGACTAGAATCGTGACTCCATTAGTTCATCAAATTTCTCCATAACATAATCTATCAGGATGCATGTATTGGTGCTAAAGGGATTGACTCTCGAAACCCTTGTAACAAATGCCTTGTATAAATTTAAATAATATTCCACTCCGGGTACCTTTTCCTTCAGAGCCCCTACCATTTTCTTACTAATCTCCAATTTGAGATCAATTCTGGAGTGCTGGACTTGGATAAAATCAAAGGAATCCTCCCCCAAAATTCCCATCTCTACGATGGGTTCTTCCCCGAGGTTCATGAGCTCTACTAGCTCACTCTTCCAAGCCTCGTATTGCTCGGTCTCTCCCTTCCAAATAGAAATGGTGTTCTTGGCATGGTGTAGAATGTTTCTAGCCGTATGCAAGTCTGGGAGAGTTGCCACCAGGAAATGCTAGAAATTTCCTACCTTCTCGCCTACCATTCGTCGACCGCCTGCACTTTCTTCTTCATATTCCTTAGCACGTTGACATCACCCTATGGAAGTGGTGCTCCAGATGTAGAAGCTTCTGGACTAATTTCAGCCAATGGTTTTTCTAGCTCTGTTAATAACCTGACAAGATTTACATTCTTCTCCTTTTGTTCTTTAAGCCTCTAGGATTGCTTGTAATAGCGGGCCTCAATTTCCCGGCTAGCCTCTTTCAGCAGGTCAAGTTCACCTTGCTTGGACCGGAAGAATTTTGATCCACTAGATAAGATAGCATCAGCACTACCCCGGGCATCGGACCCCCACAAGCCTCACATTGAATATTTTTGGGCAGACTGCCAAGATGATTTTGAAGTTTGGAACTGACATTTCATGAACCTTCCAACATGTGTGACACTTTCATTCCTAGATAACTTTCTTGACAAATAAAACACATATTTGGGTTTCTAAAGCTATCCAATTGATTTCAAAATTGCATTTGGAATCTGTAGAAATCATCTTGAAGAATTCCATTTGGATTTTGTGCATTTTCTACATTTACTTGTGTGGGTAAATTGATCCCTATTTGAGGGTTTTCTATATTTTCTACATTCCGTTGTGGAGGTAAATTAATCAAAATTTGACTTGTACCATGAGGTGTTTTAGGCACATGTTCTGTTATGTTTGAATTTTCATTTTGACAATTCAATTCCATATTTGAAGTCAATAGATGATCGTATCTCCCACTTGATATAAAATCAACTTTATGTGTTCCTCCTCTCTCAGAATGAGAGGCTTCATCAGATGTTCATTGGCAGTTATATCTATTTGTATTTCCTTGTTCTCTATTTTCAGTTTCCAATTCCTATACTGATAATTCTTCCCTTTGTCTAGCATAATTTTGTCTTTGAACTTCATTAATCCTTCTCCTTTCTTATTCTCTTTGACTATCGGTCATATATTCCCATCGTTACCTTCGATATTCTCTTTGGTATTCTCTCTTATGCTCTTCTTTTCTCCCTTTGATATTGTCTCATTTCCTCCTCTCATTGAAAATTCAGCGTTGATTGATTCAAAGCTACAAAATTTTTAAAAATTCTCAATTTAGGTACTTATATATCATTGGATAAGCAAAAGAGTTGGGTGTTGAAAAAATGGGAATGAATGAAAAATAAATGCAAAGATATTTTCAAATAAAACATATATTAATTTTAAAATTAATATATTAAGTAAAATAAGTTTCATAAAGTGTGTTTTTATTATTCAATAAATCTGGCAGCATTGCCTTCCAGATTAGATAAATATATCTTTAATCAAAATTTGAGTTCTTGTACTTGCTTAAACCTTAATTTGATTTTATATCGATGAAGTAGCTGACAAAAATGAATGAGGAGAATGCAATATCTTTATATGATCTAAAATGAATAAGATATTACCCTCCAATACAACATATTAATATATAAATTCATCATTAATGTGTTAATTAAAATATGTCAATAGGAATTTAAACTTGAATTAAAAAAATTCAAATTATTTACATGTTTTGGAAAATTGATCAAATAAAAGAATGCATGAAATATGAATTCTTAACAACTTTAAAATACAATCATTATTTCACTACAAGTAACTATATAAGTAACTAAAACTTACTAAAACTAACTATATATTATTCACTAATGATTTCACTATTTAAGTAACTAATATTATGCACTAATTATTTCACTAAAAGTAACTATATATTATTCACTAAAAGTAATTATATTTTTCTTCACGGAGGAAATACTGATTATATATAGATCCTTTACAAGCCATTAAAATACCAATTTCTATGTCTATCAATGTCTCTTCTTCCCAACATATTTATTTCTAAACAGTGCATATTTTGACCATGATGCAACCTAGATATAATCTCCTATTCGTGCTCTATGGTATTTCTATGAACATCTTCATTGTCTTTAATTTCAGAATTGTAACCACCTGAATTTGGTCTATTGTAACTATAGACCCTATTTGCCCTAAGTGTGATCATATCCTCAATTATGTCCAAACGACTCTGTTACTGCTTGGCATAATTCTTCAAATCAAATTTAATGTCCTAGGTGATTTTTATCACTGATTTATATTAACTATTATAGCCATACAATTCAAATCAATTTCATCCAATCAAATGTTATCAAAATCAAATATGGCTATAGTATTTAATTATAAAGTAATTAAATAAATCCCTAAATCAAATACCCACTTGCAAAATAACCCATTCTCCTAGCCTATTTAATTTAATTAAAATGGCTATAGTCCCCTAATTATTAAAAAGTAATTTCATTGTTTAAATAATTAATTCCTATATTTCTAAATGAATTAAATAAGTTTATTTCATTTATTAATATTCAACTTCTACCCTGGGTTCTAACCCTTCTCAACCCATTCACCCATACTAATCTAATCCTAATCGTAAATTCTTCTCTAACCCACCTCCTAATATTGTCACATTCCATTAAGGAATGCTTAGCAACTCTACCCACTTGAGAAAGTCCACTTTCTCAAGCTGGACTTTCTTAAGGTCCACCTTTTCAAGCCATTCTCCCATGCTTCTTAAAGGCTTTCATTAATGCCTTATTAATGAAGATGCCTTAAGCCTATGTCTCTCCCATGCCTTATTAATGCCTTGGGCATTAATGGCTCTTACACCTTCATTTATGAGCCTCCTAATTCATAAATGAACTTTGTCCCCCCTCTCTCTCTCTCCCATTCTTTTATACATAGAAGCCTATTTTGAGAGTAAAGAAGCCTTCACTTTTAGATTTCAATTACATTGTTATGCTGTTGGATTACTCTTAGAATTATATTGCACTTCTTATTCCATACTTTTACATTGTTTTAAAGCCATCTTTTAGAGCTAAAATACATGCTTTTTCATCTTTTTAGTTTAAATTTGAATCAAATCCTTCATGCTAGAATAGTATTGGTCACTGATTTATAGAATATTCTGAGGGCTAGTATGTTATGAATCACACTCTTTCTAGTTAGAAGGCAATAGGCCGATATTAGTGGTTTTCAACATTTTATCTAACCTTTTGAACTAATGCAATGACCTATTGAGTGTTTGTGTTGTTTTCAACAGGTTCCCAACTACACACACACACACATTTTTGGCACCCACCATGGGGATTGATTTTCATTTTAGCCTCATCTCCTAACACTTTTTTTGCAATTTGCAGACTCAGGATTCCGTCACAGAATCACATTTAATCTTGCAGGATCGCATCTCAGATATGCCCTCGCATCGTGTAATTTCTGGATCGCATCCAGGATTTTCCAGATCGTATCTGGTTTTGGCTCGTATTTGGTCAGCAAGGGCTCATATCCAGAGAATAGGATCGTATCCCAGATACTGCATCGCATCTGGTAAAAATTTAGGATCGTATCTGGTTTTTGAGCTTGTTCATTTGATTTCTCTAATCCTAACATTTTAACAAAGTTGTGGTAGTGGTATTTTACAACTTAACACGTGTTTGCAGGTACTTTTTGACAGGTTTTGTGGAGTTGGACTAGAAAATACTAACATAGTTTTTGCAGGTTGCCAACCCCATCTTGACTTCTATTTCCCTGTTTTCAAACAAATTTAAAACCATTTTTTTTGCACTTGATAAAACAACTAGATATTATGCTCTTTTCCTCTTGAGGAGAATCAGAAAATCGGACGTTGTCTTATCATTTGTGACAAAATTGGGGGTAAATGAACCACAAACAAACTGTTTAATTCAATTTGGAAAAGTAATTGAACAAACACAAATCACTAAATCATGTGGGATCAATGAACAAAATCGTTTAATTGCTTTTGGATTCAGTAATTGAACAACTCAAACTCACTAAATCTTGTGGTCAATTGAACAAAAAAAACTTTCCCTTTCTATTTTCTTTAAAATTAGGAATCATTAAAATAAGCTCAACATAGCTTGGAGGAAAAGAACTTTGTTTTAAAGTTTTTGAGGAGAAAACGACATGGACTAGGAGAGTATGCTCTTCTTCTCTTGAAGAATTAGAAATCTAGAACTCCTAAGCTCGCCAATCCTGGTTACCATTCTTTTTAACAGTAGAGGGCTTGCCGGTTGAGGAAAAAGTCTCTCAGGAATGACCCAAGTGAGGACAGGTCTTACGGTGACCCTTCCAACTCACTATAAATAGTTGCTTCCTTGTAGGCCAAAGCCTCGGAAGATGGAACTAGTTTTGTTCTTGGAATTTTGACATCATTCCTTGAACATATCAGGGTATATATAGAGCAGAGCTGCTTGAATCTTGCTTGCGAGACTATATATATTCAGGTACTCATAGGGCTATACGCCTCAATTTTTCCTTGTGTATTTCTATGGGGGACAGTTTCAAATAGATTGCCAAATAATCTACAACACATTAAACTGAAAGAATTCCAGATTCATCCCCGAAAGGGTGATAATATTTATGCAAGGCAAAAAGTAATTGCCCCAAGACACTCATCATATCATGCCCTCACTTGCATTTGGAGTCGGATAATACAGCATCATGACTGGAGCCATTGTTTGTTTGGTGATGGCTATATTCTGATTAGCATTTGAGTGTGCCTAAGTCAACGAGCAAACAATTTTCATCCTCCACCTAGAGAATAGGAAAAGATGTGTGTTGGATCCACCCCTTTAACAATGCAAAATTGTCTGACGTTTCAGAAAGACCACTAAAAAGATAAGCTCCTCGCAAACAATAAATAAATTTCATACCCTGGAGTACAAGTGTTTTTCACGCCCTACAATACCTCTTGATACAATTTGGAAATAAACAACTTCACGTTCCTCAAAAAGCAAATTTTTCAAAATGGACCAAAACTGACAAGACCATCATAAGATCGCATCCTATTTTTCCTGAGTTGTATCCGGTATTTCAGATCATATCTAGTGCATTGGATCATATCTAGTCAAGCATATAGTCGTATCTAGTTTTTTAGGATCGTATCCAGGGTTTAGGATTGCATCTGGTTCTGTCAGAGGATCGTATCTAGGAGCTCGCATCCTGGATAGTGGGCATTTCTAACAGCTTTTCCTAGGAAGTCTTAGTTGTTTTAGGTACCCTTTTTGTTCTTTAGCTGGTCCCTATTGTCTCTTCAGGTCTCCCTATTGTTATTTTCAAAACTTTCAAAAAGTCTACCTTGCATGCTCAGTCAGTCTTTCACGATCAGTTCAATACGTGTGGTCTACCCATTCTCTATCAACAACTTGGTTCCCAGCTCACTATCAGGGCATTCTAACCCTTTGACACTGGAATCATTTACATCCACCAACAAACAAATAGTGACTTCTACCTAGACACGCCCACTTGAAAAATCTGGAATCCTTGCTAGCACTATTGGAAAACGTTGACGAAGTTGAGAAACAAACTTCATGGTTAACACGAGATGACAAGTACACAACTAAAGAATTAGAAGTACCTCCTAAAACATCAAACTTTCAAGGAGAAACTTCTCACAATTCCCTGTTTGATCTTGATTCACCTCAAATGGGTAGCAACACTAACGATTGGAGTAAGGCCTTTGAGGGATATGATGATGGAAAACAAACACAAACCGTAGGCACAAAAGAGGAAGAAAGACCCAGGTTTGAATGTAATCTGTTTGGGTCAGATAGTGATGAAGAAATCCCTGAAGATGAATATGAAAAGCTTAAACAAAGCAAAATAGTCCACAAGCTGTTGGAACGAATAATTAGAGATGACAAAGAAAAATACTTCCTTCATTTAGCATCCATGGGTGTCAAATTACCCTAGGATTACGATGTAAATGATCTCAAAGAAAAGGAGGTACCAAACCCCATATCCATCCTTACTAAATAGCTCAATCAAATGCAAAATGAGCTCACAAACCTTAGACAAGAGAAGGATAAACCAAAAATGAAATACTCTTTGGATGCCATTTGTCCATTTCCTTTCGATAAGAGTATCACAATGGTTCTGTTTCCTTCTAATGTGGCAAGACCAAAATATGACAAATACATTGGGGAAACTGATCCACATGACCATGTGAGAGAATTTTGTGCTCTTAGCATTGAGTATATGCATGAACCCACTTACCTCATGCGACTATTTCCAGGCAGTCTAGGAGGAAATGCCATGGAATGGTTTTCAAAAATGAATCCTAAAGTCAAAACGTTCGAGGAGTTAATGCAATGGTTCATTCAGCACTACTCCTACAATATTCAACATGACATCACCACGATGGATCTATGTAACACCAGGAAGAAAATGGGAGAATCCTTTACGCACTTCCTACAAAGATGGAGGAATATCTTTGCACGATATTCAAGAGTCATCCTTGAAATAGAAAAGATGGAGATCTTTGTTAATAATCTCATACCTGAATTGAGCTATGCTCTACAAATGCAAGATTCTCCTAGCTTTGATAGGATGATTAAGAATTCTCTTCGTATTGAAGAAGTCATGGTCAAAAAGGGGGAGATTACCCTACAAAATGAAAACAAAGGCAGTAGCTCCAATTCTAAGCCTAAATGGTGGAAACAAAAAAAAAATGTTGTCAATGACGAAGTGGTTGACGCTTCCAACATTAATTCTAAAACCAAAGCATTCAATCTTACCAATGGTATGCAAGCAAGTAAGGAGGTGAAAATAACACCTCCCATTCCCAAAGCCAACAATGATAATGACGAGGGACAAACATGGAATTCAAAACCCCAAAGAATATTCACACCTTTGGGAGAACCTCTTGAGACTGTCTTAAAAACATTGGTGGATAACAAAGTCCTCACGATTCCCAATTCTAAACCTTGGGAACCAATGGTCAAACCTAGATGGTGGGATGATAACTCCTATTGTGTCTTCCACAAAAACAAGGGACACAAGACAAATAATTGTCTTAARCTCAARCAYGTTATCCAGGACCTCAYYGAAGGGGGTAAGATCAAGGTGGACRGACACACTACAAATGAAGATCACAYWGYATTTAATAAACCATTCCCYAATTAMAATCAAGGAGAAACATYCAAAGGGAAAGGTAATGAGGTCAACTACACCTATTCCAAGAATGACAATGTGATCAATATGATCAACATTAAAAATGAATCTATCAACATGGTCACCATCAAAGGAGCCTCATCCTCCACAAATGCTGTAACCCAGAGCCAAGCGCAAGTTACAATCAAGGGACCTCCAAAACCAACATTTACACCCAAGGTTCCTATTATCACTATTCCTAAACCAAGAGAAAAACATGTGGTCACCATCCCTGGAGCAAAATATGACTTGGTGGATCAATTACAAAGAACTGTTGCCAAAATTTCCATCTTCAAATTACTCAAAATATCCACTATGCATAGAGAAATCCTAGAACAAGCTCTACATGCTGCTAATGTTCCAAAGGATATAGATATAGACAAACTCCAAGTGATGGTCAATCACATCTCAGTGCCACATTATCTCTCCTTTTCTGAGGAGGATGACAAATCATTGACCCATCCACACAATCAACCCCTCCATATCAAAGTTCTTATTCATAAATCCCGTGTTAGACACATGTTGATAGATGGAGGCACCGGATTAAATATATGTACACTGGATCTTGTCAGGAGGTTAGGCCTCTCAGAGCAAACAATTGACTCCAGAAATAAAATAACCATCAAAGCATATGATGAGGAAGAAAGATCCTCTCGAGGTATTATTTGTCTACCCATCAGAGTTGGACCAATTGAAAGAGATGTTATATGTCAAGTTCTGCATCTACCACTAGCCTACAACATTCTACTAGGTAGACCATGGATCCATGAGATGCAAGCTGTACCATCCACTTATCATCAATGCATCGAATTCCCACATAATGGGATAGAGGTAACAATTCCTGCAGATGCCAACTACACTTGCAATAATATCAAAGCAGGTAGCATGATCCCACACAACAAGGAGGCTATGGACGCGGTTACTCCTAAAACTACCAAAGACATGGTCATGAAAGGCTTTAGCAAAACTTTGAAACTTCAAGAAACAGGTATGGGAGAATACAAGTTGGACTTGACTCCCTCCCTGACAGAGCTTCTAGTATCACCAAGATCCTATGGAAAACCGTCATCAACATTCACACCTCTCACAGTCTAGGAACCAGAAGTACATAAGGCTACTGGTATGATAAAGGCATCCACATCTTCTTCAGACAACACATAAGAGAAGGTAATCTTAAATTGGCTTTACAAAGAAGAACCAGTGGACTCTGAGGTCAAAAATGTAAAGATATCCACAGAACAATAAGGAAAGGGATATGATTTCCTCAAACAGATGTGATACAAAGGAAAAGGACCCCTTAATGACACAGGATGAGGGATCATTGAACCTATACCCATGGAGTTCCACCTCAACAGAGATAAAATAGGATTGGGCTTTAATACTCAATTCAACAAACCTCCTTCAAAGAAGAGTCCACCTTCTGAAGCAGAGAGTGATAAAATAGATGAGATAATATTGGAACCATGGACTTATAAAAGATTGCTACATATTGGTATAGAGAATCCTGAATATCAAGGAGAACGCTACGTACCTAGTTTTGAGGTACCCCAAGATCTTCATACTCCTTTTCTAGGACAACCACCCATTCAAGAGGTTGGAGACACCATAGCTACAATCACTCAAGAGGAACCCCGGCCATAGAATTTACACCCTAACTGGGGGCAATTGGTCACCATTACACATGTCCTAGATCTACCTCACTTTGATCTACAAGCAGCTAATCGAGTCCATCAAATAAACATTGTTGAATATTTGAATAGATATGATGATGATATCACAGACTCTCATGACTATGAGTATGATCGGTTATCTATTGCTTCTAAAGAAATTGGGATAGACACAATTCACATGTTTGCAGCTTCCGCAGCTCCTAGTAGATGACCTAACATCTCTATCAATGACACTGATCCTCCTGAAGTAGAAGAAGAGTTCCTTCCTCCAATCATTGACAGAGACACTAGTGAATATATAACTCTATGAGAATTTCATAGGCTACAAGCAAGAAGCCTCCTTTTACAAAGAGATGATGATGAGTTATCTACTAATGAGTTGCTAGAGTTTGATCCACATATGACTGAAAATGACCCTTTTAACAACGATCTCACTCTTATAGATCTAAACATTGATGATATTAACTTAACAGACCATGTCATGTTGGTTAATAGTTTTGATACTAACATGATGCTATCCTTCTCAGAATCTGACTCCCTAAAATTGGTACTTCTAGACCTCATTGATTGGACTGAAACAGATCCTACCCCTATCCTCAACTTTCCCAATGACCACTCCCTGGCTTGTTATCTTAATGCTTGTAAACCTCATCTCTCTTCCACCAATGCAAGGAGCGAGAACATATCACAGGAGGATATCAAGTTTCTTAGTCACAAGATGGAAAATAAAAAGAAAAAGTGGACTGATGGTGAAAACCACTTGGTGGCAGTATCAGATCCTAAAATAGTAAAGAAAAAAGATGTATCCGATGGTGAAAACCTCTCAGAGGCACCAAAAGATGAGATTCTTGATATCCTTCCTGAGCACTTTCAGGAAAGATCTTTGGTATTAATTGAACTAACATAGCCAATGAACTTGGGCACTATTGAAGATCCTTAGATAGTTCATCTAGCACAATCCCTATCAGAAGAAGAGAAGGTACAATTCACAAAATTCTTGAAGGAGAAAAAGACCAACTTTGCCTGGTCCTACACTGATATGCCAGGGCTAGATGCCAATTTCATTATGCATCACTTATCTATAGCTCCCGGGATCAAGCCCATGAAACAAAAACTCAAAAAATGCATCCTCATGTTGCATTACTGGTGAAAGCAGAATTAGAAAAGTTTTTAAAAGATGGATTCATTTGGGTCATTGCCTATGCAGCTTGGATCTCTAATGTGGTCCCGGTCTCTAAAACTGATAAATCTATTAGGATCTGCACAAACTTCAGAGACCTCAACAAAGCATGTCCAAAGGATGACTTTCCTCTACCAAATATTAACATGATTATAGACCTTACAGCTGGCTACTAGATGTATTCCTTAATGGATGGATTCTCAGGCTATAATCAAATCAAGATCGCCCCTGAGGACCAAGAGAAAACTGCATTCACATGTGCATGGGGCACATTTTGCTGGAATGTCATGCCATTTGGGCTAAAGAATGCCAGAGCAACATATCAAAGAGCTATGACAACCATATTCCATGACATGATGCACAAAAACATGGAAGACTATGTCGATGACACACTGGCTAAATCCAAAGAAAGGGGTACGCATATCGCTGATTTAGGAAAGATATTGGATTGCATGGAGCAGTTCCAACTCTGACTCAATCCAAAGAAATGTGCCTTTGGGGTGCAATCAGGAAAAATCCTAGGATTCATAGTATCAGCAAAGGGAATTGAAGTCGATCTGGAAAAGGTAAAATCTATTCTAGAGATGACTCCTCCACGTAATATTAGTCAAATGAGGACACTACAAGGGAGACTCCAGTCTATCTGGTGATTCATGTCCCAACTTGCAGATAAGGCACAACCCTTTACTAAGCTACTACATAAAGGGGTTACATTCAATTGGGATGAACACTGTGAAACCAACTTCAAGGAATTAAAGGCGTACCTAGCTTCACCACCAATTCTTATGGCACCTATTCATGGAAAGCCTTTGCTCCTATATATTTCAGCTACAACTACATCACTAGGAGTGTTACTGGCACAAGAGGATGAAACAAAGAAAGAGTGAGCTATCTATTATATTAGTAGAACTCTAGTCACTTATGAGCTCAATTATAGCATTATTGAGAAAGCATGCTTAGCAGTTGTCTTCGCATCATAGAAATTGAGACACTACATGCTCTCACACACAGTCAAGCTCATAGCTAAGATCGATCCTCTAAAGTATCTTTTAAGTAGAACAACATTAACGGGCCACTTGGCAAAGTGGGCCCTCATTCTAAGTGAGTTTGACATTGAGTATGTTGAACAGAGGGCTATCAAAGGACAAGTACTGGTGGATCAACTGGCTAATTCACCACTCCAGGATGATGCACCATTAATAATTGAATTTCCTGATGAAATAATCATGCATCTTACTAAACATTCATGGAAGATGTACTTTGATGGGTCATTTACTCAACAAGGCTCTAGAGCAGGGGTTCTCTTCATTACTCCATAAGGATATAAGATTCCCAAATCTTATAAATTAATGTTTCCATGCACCAACAACATCTCAGAATATGAAGTGTTGGTCAATGGCCTCAAACTCGCCATAGAATGGAAGATCATTGAGTTACACATATATGGTGACTCCCAACTAGTTATCAATCAAATCAATGGGGACTATCAAACAAAAGATGAAAAATTGATGCCCTACAAACAACTAGTTGATGATTTGAAGAAATACTTTGTCTTCGTCACCTTCCAACAGATACCAAGATCCAAGAATAAAACAGCAGATGCTATGGCTACCTTGGCATCCATGTTACAACTAGAGGAACATCAATTTCGCTATGACTTCTTGGTGGAAGAGATATCCTATCCTACTTTTGCCAATCCAAAATACCAGGTAATCTGTGCCTTAAATACTCCTAATCAATCCCGATATGCCAGTATTATTGCCTATCTTTCTAATCAAACCATTCTCGCCAATCTATCTAGAAATGAGAAAAGATCCCTGATTCAGACAGCATGGTGTTACATCCTCATAACTAACAACCTATATTGATGTAGTCTTGATGGTACGCTTCTTCGGTGTTTAGAACTAGAAGAGTCTGATCTAGCTTTAAAAGATGTCCACGAAGGTATATGTGGATCACACTTGAACGAATTTTCATTAGCTAAAAAGTTTCTCAGAGTAGGCTATTATTGGCCTACCATGGAGAAAGATGCTATTCAATTTTCCAAAGCATGTCTTAAATGTCAAACACATGGAAATCTCATCCATGCTCCTTCCAGAGAACTGATACCTTTTATAACACATTGGCCATTCTAGCAATAGGGCTTTGACTTGGTTGGATAGATATATCCCAACTCTTCAAATGGACACAAGTTCATCATTACGACCACTGAGTATTTAAAAAAGTGGGTTGAAGCCATGCTGCTAATCAAAGCCACTGGCAAACAGGTGGCTATGTTCATTCTCAACTACATTATTTGTAGATATGGGATACCCTCTTCAATTGTGACAAACAATGGGGGCCAATTTAAAAACCAAGACATTGATGACCTCTATGAACAGTTTCACATTACTCAACATTTCTCTTCAGTCTATTATCCTCAAGGTAATGGACATGCTGAGGCATCAAAAAAAACATTCTCAAAATCCTACACAGAACTGTGAGCAAGTCTGGCAGAGACTGGCATTTACAACTAAATCTGGCACTATGGGCCTACAGAAAAAGCATCAGAACACCAACTGGAGCCACATTATTTGCTCTAGTCTATGGCGCTGAGGTAGTACTACCTATTGAGGTTGAAATCCCATCTTTGCAGATATCTTTACAAGGACTGGTTACTGATGAGCAGTATCACATTGATAGGGTAAATTCTCTTGACCTACTAGATGAGCGCAGACAGCAAGCGTTCGATCACCTCAAGGTATACCAAGCAAGAATGTCCAAAGGTTATAACAAGAAGGTTAAACCATGCAAGTTTGAGGTGGGAGACCTTGTCCTGAAAGATAATCCTAAGAACCAGCCTAACAGAGAGCAGAAAGGAAAGTTTGAACCTAACTAGCTGGGACCTTATGTTATCACTGCTACTTTTGAGACTGGAGCTTATCAGTTAGCTACACCTGAGGGAGACATTCTTCTAGATCATATCAACACTCTACATTTGAAGAAATTCTATGCTTAATGTTTGGCTAGCAGAGCATGTACAGCAAAAAGTTCTTGCAAAACACCAAAAACATTCAGAAAATTGATCCTGAAGAAATCCAAAAATAGTGGAAAAGGTCCTACAAAATGGGTATCCTTGGTGAAAACCTGGTAAACAGGTGCCTTGATACTACAAAAACATTCAAAAAAGCAAAAATAGCAAAAAATTGAAAAAAAGAAAAGTGCCTTGATGAGAACTTGGTAAAATAGGCATCTTGATAGCAAAAAGAAAGAAAAAGATCTTGCCAAGTGGTGAAAACCTAGCAATCAGGCGTCACTTGTGTTCTGCACTCCATCTATCAATGCACTACTGATACTAGGCCTTCATATTTTTGCCTATGCTCATACGCTGACTTCATTTTCCTACAAGACTATCTTATCCTCGCTTGGGATTTGTCTATCTTTATGTCTTAGGAATAGGTCATTCTGCACTGGAGGCATCTTTGTTGGCATAGTCAGTTGCGGTTGCTAGGTTTCTCTAGGATGGTTTGCCTCATGAACACTATGTTTCTCGATACATGTAAAACAATGTCACTTAAAAAAATGTGTCTTTTGACGACATGAGACATGACATGACATTCACAGCATTCCTACATAGCTATTTTGGATCGCAAACATGAATGAATTATCCTATCAAGGCACAGACATGGAACACCATATTACTTGTATTGCGTATTTTCTGATTGCTGAATCTTTTATTGTGTTTGACATATGGATGAACAAAATACTACTTAAACGCATAGTTTGATATTGGTTTGATTATGATTCTTTTATGACCTGATGATGTTTTCAACTCAGGGCATCTAAGTCATTATGAATTTTATCTGATTGATTCACAGTTTATGATTTATTATGTCTTCTTAGTTACTCAATGACATCTGTGGAAAGACAAAGAGTCGCAAGGATTGGGGGCATAATGTTTTCTTGATTTTTTTGCGTATGGTGATTGTTTCAAATGAACCTATAAATTTCACCTAACTTGGATGTTTATGGTAAGAGCTACCACTATGGGTGGATAGCTGCATATATCTCGATCTTGGTTATGTGTAAACTATGGTGAGTTTGACGCAATTTCCTTGTCTATTTTCTGATCTAGATTCTCACTAAGGTATACAAATCATAATGTACCCAAGGATATGAATTTTCAAGGTCATTGCGGGTTCAATATCTTGCCTTACTCAGAAACTGGTATATTAAAAGGAAGGTGACTATTTTTTTTATCCTGGCTTCTATGCCTTGATGCCTAAGTCTATTTCTGACATTTCAATAAAATATAGTATTCATACTTTCATAATATCAGTGGGTATTAGTGATAGTTTTACTATTCGATGTGATCCATTCTAGAAACTGCCCAATGATGATAAAAATGTTGCAATATTTGCTAAATCAGTGACAAGTCCTAAGAGTCTTCATATAGCTGCATTTAAAAATTTCTTGATGCATTTTTCAACAGTATTAACAACATAAAGGAAATTTATGATCCAAACATGGTTTCTATCTTCTTCCACAAATATCAAGTTAATTACATCATTTTTATTACTGATATCATCCATAGCCTCTATTTTGCATTCATTTGAAAACACGAAACTGAAAAATACAAAAATAAAACATCCATGTATTGCATTTCTACTTCTACATCCTAAGTGCATCCATACATATATTTTGCATCGCTGGAAAATCAAAGAAAACATACATTTGCATTTTCACATAGATATCATTTGTTCATATTAGTAATATACTCATCACATCCACATGATAAAAATGATGTTCTCAAACTATAACCTAATTCATCATGACATCAAGATATCATCACATGTGCAAAAGATACATTTACCACATCTATGGAAAGCAAAATGGATACATAAAACATGTTAGAATCCAGAAACTACAAGCATGATACAAATCAAAGCATAAAGAGTATTAGTGAGCATAACAAGTATCGATAAGCATAAAGAGTATCACAGCATAAAGAGTATTAGATGGGATGCAAAGTGTCAGTACACATAAAAAGCATTAGTATGCCAAAAAGCATGAATCAGATATATATACAAATCAATGTAATGTACAAAAAGGGGATCTTAGCAGGATCCAGATATACATGTATAATCTCAAAAATGACACAAAATGGTGCACAGTATCAACTCTGGCCCGCCCCCTCTCCCTGGTCAGGAGGAGGAGGAGGAGGTGGCACGAATGGAGTTACTGGAGGCGGCATGGCCCCCTCTGACTATTGAGCTATGTGTGAAAAAGTGGGTGCTCTCTGACCCTCAGGAACTACTGCGTGATACAAAGCATAATAATATGTCACCCTCTATCCCTGATAGACTGCTGTCGTGGCATGGGCGTCTCTCTCAGCTCTGAGCATCTCCCCCTGTGTATCTCTCTTATCTCTCAGTCGCTCGAGCTATCTATCCCTATCTTCTAATAGTGCCTCTGTAGTAGTAACCCTAGCCTCCAAGGCTGTGATCTGAGCTTTGAGCTTCTCTCTCTCTTGCTCACACCTCGATAGAGGGTCCTCATCTCTGCCAGGATCCTACTCCTGTACTCTCTGTCTCCATTTTCTCTACTGCTCAGGAGTAAGTAATGGGCCTAGATCTCTCTGAGGGGCTACAAATCTATATCTTAGGTATCTTTTCCCACTACCACTTGCACCACTGGTATCCACTGCCTCTCCACCTCCCCCCTATCATCACCATCATGCCTGTCATCTGGAGGAGGGTGCCTGCCACCTCTACCACCATCTCTACCGCCATCATGGCCCCCATGTCTGCCTGGTGCTCTATCTCTGCTACCTCTCCCCCTGACAGGTTGATCCTCAGGATCATAATCTAGTGGCTCCTCTATATGAGGAATCATCTCCTCCGGAACTGTGAATCATGGAAATGGATGTTGTAGCATCTTTTCCACATACCCATCTGATACTCTAGCATCCTCAACATCTGGGCGAGGGTCCCAGTCTATTGCTACCATATCATGAATGTCCTGTGCGACAGTATCATAAGTCAGCTGAGCTCCCTAGTCAGCCACCTCATCCTTGATCCAAGTATAAACTGCCACATCCTCTGTACGGCCTTGTCACCGCCCATACTGTCTCAAAACTTTGGTAATAAGGAAGTGCTCTATGATGTATCTGGTATGGCCGATCAAATATCTGCTCTGACACAAAAAGGGAACCTACCGAGCATCAGATGTCCATGCCTCACAGTCTAGGTATGGTCGCCACACGACCTCTGTCATATCGTCAAATAACTGATGCCAATACTCAACCTTGCCCAGGTGGGGCTGCTATAAAAGACCTGCGTACATGTACACATAGGGCTGCTCTGGTGCCCTCTGCCTGTCAACAATTGGCCGTGTCACAGGGATGTGCTCCCAGGCCCATACCTAAAGAATCAATATACCCACATTCATGTTGCGAGTATGGTGGTAAACAATCTCATGAAGCTCTCAATATATATGAGCTAAAATACAGCTCCCCCAGGCAAATTGTCGGTGGTGGACGATCATCTACTCTACCATACTGACCCAGCCCACCAAGAAACCGTGCTGCCCTCTATCCGGCATAAGGATGCCGCCTACCAAACCAGCTAAATATATAGCTAACCAATCATAGTGATTGACCATGTAGTCCTAGGACAGGTATCTGCGATCTATACTATCATCCTGGAAGAATCTCTACACAGTCTCAATCGCCATGCTAGCTCTAGACTCAAAATACACCTCATGTCCCACCATGGGCACATGCAAGATCCTCCAAACATCCTCTGGTGTCATAGTAATCTCACTAGTCAGTAGGTGGAAGGTATTGTGCTCTGAATGCCATCTCAACCAGAGCAGTCAACAACCCTCAGTTTACCCCGATCTTGGGTAAACCTATCAATGCCCATAATCTACAACGGATCACAGTAGACTTCTCATCATCTGACAATCGGCTAGACAATGCCAAAACTCGTGCAGGATACGTGCCTCGAAAGGTAACTACCTCAAACTGGGCCTGATTTTTGACAACATAGTAAAACATCAGCATTCTATCAACCAAAAGGGGCAAATTCCTACTATACTCAGTCATTTCAAGTTCACAGGATGCAAACAGATCAAAGTAATTTGAAAACCTAAGTCTTTTACCAGATGTGATCCTGGAAATACAGGATGCGATTTTGCATATGGGATGCGATCCTAGAAAAATAGAATGCGATCCTAAATGTGGAGTGCGATCCCCAAAATCCTGGATGTGATTCCCTAATGGTATCTAGCTAAAAACATAACTAAATCCAAAGAACTGGATGCAATCTGGGAAAACCCAGATGCGACGCAGAATCTGGGAAAAACCGAATATGATCCAGGAAAAACCGAATACGATGCATATTTCGCAGGATGTGATCCAGAATCTTGGATGCGATGCTAACTTTGACTAGCTATAAAAAACACCAAAATGCTTGAAATTCAAAAATTCAAAATTCACAGGGTAGTTTATTGAGCACTTACCAACAGTGGGTAATCAGCTGATCGCTGGTGTCGTCGGCTCATCTCGAAACAATGTTTCCTCACAGGGATCACCATTTTCTCTGCAGAGCTCTCTAATTGGCTATAGCTGAATGTCAAAATGAATAGTAAAATGGTCAATTTAGAGGTTTATATGGGTCTTTTGGGACATTTAGGGTTTCCAAAACTCCTCCCTGACAACTATGAGAGTATTTGTGTTCTCTTTTTCCTCAATTGGGAACCAAATCGAAGGTGCCTATGACATTTTCAACAACACAGTGTCTTTTTGCGATAGTTTCAAAAATTGTGAATTTGCTTCGTTTATTCACCACATTGGTAAATATTGCACATTTCATCATACATCTTGATCTAAACATCATTATCACTCATATTTTCACATCATTAACTTGATAATCGTGTGTTTATTTTTAAACACACCTTCTACTCCACTCTTTCTAGCCTTATCGCTTCCTGCAAGTGTTCTGTTCTCTTCAAACTGAGGGATTTTATTTCTTTTCCTTTGATTTCATTCCTGAGGGGGCATGATCACACTATCATCAATTAAATTTTTGCATCAATTAAATTTTTGCTCAAAACTGCATGAAAAATGACTTCGTTATCAAACAAACTAAGGGCATAACAGTTTCCTTGACTAAAATGGATCTGTTGGATAGAAAGATTTGGTTCTCATGAGCTGGATATCTTATGTTTCCTCATTTTAAGAAGATTTTTAAAGCTCCTAGCAGCTTCATACTGGCTTTTGGATGACAACCAAGTTCAGAATCAGTATTATCAATCTTTGGATGACAACCAAGTTTAAAATTGGTATTTTTAAAATCTTTTATTGATCTTTGGACGACAACCAAGTTCAAGATCAATCCCATCAGTTTTGTTTGATTAAGTGAAAGACTGATCTCATCAACATTTCGTTAGACAACCAAGAATGGGATTCTCAATCTTTTTGAAGTCAAAATAAAAAACTTTCTTTGAATCAATGCGCTGCTTGCACATCAATTCAAAGAGGGGCAAATGTAACCACCTGAATTTGGTCTGTTGTAATTATAGACCCTATTTGCCCTAAGTGTGATCATACCCTCGATTATGTCCAAACGACCCTGTTATTGCTTGGCATAATTCTTCAAATAAAATTTAATATTCTAGGTGATTTTTATCACTGATTTATATTAACTATTATAGCCATACAATTAAAATCAATTTCAACCAATCAAATGTTATCAAAATCAAATATGGCTATAGTATTTAATTATAAAGGAATTAAATAAATCCCTAAATCAAATACCCACTTGCAAAATAACCCATTCTCCTAGCCTATTTAATTTAATTAAA
>MU223127.1:337161-394476 GCA_018584345.1 Thuja plicata | reverse complement strand
AAATACATGCTTTTTCATCTTTTTAGTTTAAATTTGAATCAAATCCTTCATGCTAGAATAGTATTGGTCACTGATTTATAGCATATTCTGAGGGCTAGTATGTTATGAATCACACTCTTTCTAGTTATAAGGCAATAGGTCGATATTAGTGGTTTTCAACATTTTATCTAACCATTTGAACTAATGCAATGACCTATTGAGTGTTTGTGTTGTTCTCAACAAGTTCCCAAATACACACACACAAGAATCACTTTGGTTTTAAACATCTTCTCGAGTCGTTCTATGTTCAACATGCCAGGGATTGTAATGAAGGACTCCCACTTTTCTATTATGGAGTCATCATCATGACCAATATCTTGTTCTATGTCATGCAATGGTTTGTAGAGCAATAAATCTGATAAATAGAAGTCAATACATTTACCTGAATCACATGAAGGAATAGTTACAAACCTCAGAAACACTCTAATAATTGCTACTCTTTCTCTTGGTTCCCATTTGTTTTCTCTTCTTTTAGGATTATATAACCATGATCTAGCTGCATCAATTAATGCAACACTTTCCATACACAATGGTCTTCTTTTGTACCCATCAATGACAAATTTTGTTTGTTCAACATTTCTCTCTTCATTATTTTATTTTTTTAGAGTTACAGATTTGAACACCTCAAATGAAACATGTAGATTAAAACATTTTCTCCTGCTCTCCACCAATGGAAGTTCTAATAACATATGACATGTTTCTTGAGCCCCAATGTCTCTTTCTATAACTGTGTTAGTTAGAAGCCTCATATATGCTTGTACAGGAAAATAATCAGGATGTTCCATGTTGGAGAGGCATATCAACATTTGGTGATATGTTTCTGAACTTTTCTCAGCTTTTGCTACATAATTTGCAATGTATTTGATCAGTGCATGTTTAGAAACAATAGGTTGCTAATCTATATTTGCTTTCCATAATAGTAGTATATGGAAATTTTGTGAATTCACCCTATCATAATTTCTTTCTGGCTCAAATTTGTTTTCACCTATTTCTATGTCTTCATATAATTTTGAACCCCCCAGGTTTAATGGCCAAGGAGCATTATACCTATAATCAATATAAGAAAGTCCTATCTTTAGTTTCCTCAGTTTTATATTAAAATTAAGTTTGAAATAGATATTTTTGTATGAAATCAATACCTACAAACCATGCTTCCCCTTTTCTTTTGTAGGCATGCACCCTCCTTACAAATTGTGTGTCATTCTACACAATTTAGGATCTCTTCATAGTCATTGTCCAGATCCACCTCAGCAAGTTATCTCATGTTTTTGAGACATGGATGTTGTTGATAGTTTAGGAGCGCCTACAATTTACAATAAGTAATATTAGTATATAAGTTATATGACATTAAAAATTTATCCAAAATTTTATGAACATGCTTGTATATTCCTTTGGTGAGGATCTTCTCTAGGGTTCCATGCATGAATAGTATAATGGAAATATCTTTCAACACTTTTTTCGTTCCTCTTCATTTGACTAGTCAATATTGTACATATTGGGTGCCCCATTTATCCATATGAATCCATGCATATGCGGAGACCCCCTATGTTGAAATTTTGATCTACACCAATAGTCTTTGACATTCATTCCCTTTTCTAAAATTTCTTTCCTAAATATTGAGTGTCTCAAATGCATATAATGTGTTACTATGTGAGGATAGTGAATAACATTTTGTTTCCTCCAATTCTGAGCTTCTCGTGGATAAGTTGGCATTGTTCCTAGCATTAATCCATGCAAATTGGGCCAATACATATCAGCTGCACTCAACATGAAAAATATTGTAGGAGAACCAATTTGATGAAGTGTGTCTATCAATTATGCATGACATTTAGTCCAATATGAATTTTTTCCTCTCATTTTTTTCCCAAACCACATCAACCTGTGAGCTAAATTAGAGTGAGGTGTGTTTTCCATATGTTGGCACAACTCGTTGATGGTAATTTGCATGTCTTTAAAGTTTCTTCTTAAAAACAATGAAGAACAATTACGTGGATGGTGTCTCATTATCATGTTCACCATGAAATATATGAATCTAGGATATTTACTAAAATGGTGATCCCTATACCACAACAGATACTTGAAAAATTCATGGAGATGCACCCGACTCATCCATGGATCTAACCAATCACACCTACCATCAAGAAAAAATGTTGGAAATGCCATATCAAGTAATCTTGATGTGACATATTTATTAATGGGAGATGAATCAATACTCGACAAGTCTATCAGTGACGTTGGAATTGCATCAACATTGTTAACCCATGCATGGATAAGTTCCATTTCCTTTTGGGAATTCGGTGGTCTTGAAGCCATTGATGTTGTGTGCTCTATTACATTACATTTGTCTGTCTCCAAGATTGGACCCTCAAAAATAATGTCATTTGCATCTGAGTCAAATTACATATTGACTGTCTTCAATCTGCTAAAAATATTTTCATCTATATTTCTAGATAGATCGTTGAGAGTATCTTCATTAATTCTAACATTAGAGAAATTTTTTTTATTCTCTACTTTATATTTGAGTGCTTTGTAGACACGAACCCTATTCACAATAAAGTTATAGTGTGTACCATGTTGATCTCTTCTTCAAACAATATAATGATTGGTAAATTATCTATTGTATGTTGCAATATATTGAAAATACATTCTATATTTTGTGGGAAACTTATTGTGTGTCCTTTATATTTATGTTGACCACATGTTTCATGTGTTACTTGAAGTATGTGGCTGACACATGCAATTAACATCTCCTCAACTTGAGTCAAGTTTGCAAGCTCCTTAGGTTGCAGCCCTGGGTCCATATTATTTGAAGCTGAGAATCTATTATTTTTTCTTTCTTTTTGACACCTAGAGCATACTAGACCTTCCCACATGTGTGACACTTTAATTCCTAGATAACTTTGTTGACAAATAAAGCATATATTTGGGTTTCTAAAGCTAGCCAATTGATGTCAAAATTGCATTTGGAATATGTAGAAATCATCTTGAAGAATTCCACTTGGATTTTGTGCATTTTCTACATTTACTTGCATGGGTAAATTGATCCCTATTTGGGGGTTTTCTGTATTTTCTACATTGCCTTGTGGAGGTAAATTGATCCCAATTTGACTTGTACCATGAGATGTTTTAGGCACATGTTCTGTTATGTTTTAATTTTCATTTTGATAATTCAATTCCATATTTGTGGTCAATAGACTTCATAAAATTTTTGTTGGCGGTTATTTCTATTTGTATTTCCTTGTTCTCTATTTTCAATTTCCAATTCTTGTACTAATAATTCTACCCTTGGTCTAGCATAATTTTATCTTTGAACTTCATTAATCCTTCTCCTTTCTTCTTCTCTTTGACTGTCTGTCATCTGTTCTTGTCCTCGCCTTTGATATTATCTTTGGTATTCTCTTTGATATGCTCTTCTTTGCTCCCTTTGATATTGCCTCCTTTCCTCCTCTAATTGAAAATTCAGCGTTGATTGATTGATAGCTAATGTTTTTTTTTTAAATTCTCAATTTATGTACTTATATATCATTTGATAAGCAAAGGAGTTGGGTATTGAAAAAATGGGAATGAATGAAAAATAAATGCAAAGTTATTTTCAAACCAAACATCTATTAATTTAAAAAATTAATATACTAAGTAAAATAAGTTTCATAAAGTGCGTTTTTTTAATTCAATAAATATGGTAGCATTGCCTTCTAGATTAGATAAATATATCTTTAATAAAAATGCGGGTTCTCGTACTTGCTTAAACCTTAATTTGATTTGATATTGATGAAGTTGCTAACAAAAATGAATGAGGAGAATGCAATATCTTTATATAATTTAAATGAATTAGAGATTATCCTCCAATACAATATATTAATATATAAATTCATCATTAATGTGTTAATTAAATTATGTCAATAGGAATTTAAACTTGAATTTAAAAAATTCAAATTATTTACATGTGGAAAATTGATCAAATAAAAGAATGGATGAACTATGAATGCTTAACAACTTTAAAATACAATCACCATTTCAATATACATAACTATTTAAGTAACTAGAACTTACGAAAACTAACTATATACTATTCACTAATGATTTCACTATTTAAGTAACTAATATTATGCACTTATTAATTCACTAAAAGTAACTATATATTATTCACTAATTATTTCACTAAAAGTAAAGTAACTAAAAGTAATTATATTTTTCTTCACAGAGGAAATATTGATTATATAAAGATCATTTACAAGCCATCAAAATACCAATTTATATGTCTATCAATGTCTCTTCTTCTTAACATATCTATTTCAGAATAGTGCATATTTCGACCAGGATGCAACCTAGATATAATCTCCCATTCGTGCTCTGTGCTATTTCTGTGAACATCCTCATTGTCTTCAATTTCAAAATCACTTTGGTTTTCAACATCTTCTCAAGTCGTTCTATGTTCAACATTCCAAGGATTGTAATTGAAGGACTCCAACTTTTCTATTATGGAGTCATCATCATGACCAATATCTTGTTCTATGTCATGAAATGGTTTGTAGAACAATAACTTTGATAAACAGAAGTCAATGCATTTACCTGAATCACATGAAGGAATAGTTACAAACCTGAGAAACACTATAACAATTGCTGCTCTTTCTCTTAGTTTCCATTTGTTATCTCTTCTTCTTTTAGGATTATATAACCATGATCTAGTTGCATCAATTAATGCGACACCTTCCATACATAATGGTCTTCTTTTGTACCCATCAATGAAATATTTTTTTTGTTCTCCATTGTTCTCTTCATTATTTTCATTTTGTAGAGTTACAGGTTTGAATACCTCATGTGAAACATTTAGATTAACAAATCTTCTACTGCTCTCCACCAATGAAAGTTCTAATAATATATGACATGTTTCTTAAGCACCAATGTCTCTTTCTATAACTCTATTAGTTAGAAGCTTCCTAAATGCTCGTGTAGCTAAATCATCAGGATTTTCCATGTTGGAGAGGTGCATCAACATTTGGTGGTACATTTATGAGCTTTTCTTAGATTAGTCTACATAATTTGCAATGTATCTAATCACTGCATGTTTAGAAAGAACATGTTTCCAATCTATATTCGCTCTCCATAACTGTAGTATATGTCAATTATGTGAATTCACCCTATCATCATTTCTTTCTAGTGCAAATTTATTTTCATCTATTTCTATGTCTTCATATAATTTCAAACCCCCCAGGTTTAATGGCCAAGGAGCATTATACCTATAATCAATATAAGAAAGTCCTATATTTAGTTTCCTTATTTTTATATTAAATTTAAGTTTGATATGGATATTTTCTGTATGAAATGAATACCTAAAAACCATGTTTCCCCTTTTATTTTGTAGGCATGCACCCTCCTTAAAAATTGTGTGTTGTTCTAAACAATTTAGGATCTCTTCATAGTCATTGTCCAGATCCACCTTAGCAAGTTGTCTCATGATTTTGAGACATGGATGTTGTTGAAAGTTTAGGAGCGCCTACAATTTATAATAAGTAATATTAGTATAAGTTATATGACATTACACATTTATCTAAAATTTTATAAACATGCCTTTATATTCCTCTGGTGCGGATCTTCTCTAGGGTTCCATGCATGAACAATAGAGGTAAATTGATCCCAATTTGACTTGTACCATGATGTGTTTTAGGCACATGTTCTATTATGTTTGAATTTTCATTTTGAGGATTCAATTCCATATTTGTGGTCAATAGATGATCGTATCTCCCACTTGATATAAAATCAGCTTCATGTGTTCCTCCTCTCTTAGAATAAGAAACTTCATTAGATGTTCATTGGCGGTTATTTCTATTTATATTTCCTTGTTCTCTATTTTTCAGTTTCCAATTCCTGTACTGATAATTCTGCCCTTCGTCTAGCATAATTTTGTCTTTGAACTTCATTAACCCTTCTCCTTTCTTCTTCTCTTTGACTGTTTGTCATCTATTCCCATCACCGCCTTCGATATTGTCTTTGGTATTCTCTCTGATATGCTCTTGTTTTCTCCCTTTGATATTGCCTCCTTTCCTCCTCTAATTCATAATTCAGCGTTGATTGATTCATAGCTACAAATTTTTTAAAAATTCTCAATTTATGTACTTATATATCATTAGATAAGCAAAGGAGTTGGGCGTTGAAAAAATGGGAATGAATGAAAAATAAATGTAAAGTTATTTTCAAACCAAACATCTATTAATTTTAAAATTAATATATTAAGTAAAATATATTTCATAAAGTGGGTTTTTTTAATTCAATAAATCTGGCAGCATTGTCTTCCAGATTAGATAAATAGATCTTTAATCAAAATGCGGGTTCTTGTACTTGCTTAAACCTTAATTTGATTTGATATCAATGAAGTTGCTGACAAAAATGAATGAGGAGAATGTAATATCTTTATATGATTTTAAATGAATTAGAGATTATCCTCCAATACAACATATTAATATATAAATTCATCATTAATGTGTTAATTAAAATATGTCAATAGGAATTTAAACTTGAATTTAAATTATTTACATGTTTTAGAAAATTGATCAAATAAAAGAATGCATGAACTATGAATGCTTAACAACTTTAAAATACAATCATCATTTCACTACAAGTAACTACATAAGTAACTAAAACTTACTAAAACTAACTATATATTTTTTTTGTTTTTTGATAGGTACTAAAACTAACTATATATTATTCACTAATGATTTCACTATTTAAGTAACTAATATTATGTACTAATTATTTCACTAAAAGTAACTATATATTATTCACTAATTATTTCACTAAAAGGAAAGTAAAAAAGTAACTATATTTTTCTAAACAAAGGAAATGTTGATTATATATAGATCCTTTACAAGCCATCAAAATACAAGTTAAAAGAAGAAAAGAAAGCATCTACCATTCTAGCTTGAATGTCTTAATGTATAAATTTGTTTAATGTTGGAAATCATAAAAAATAACAATGATTTTATATGCTATAGTATTAATATTATCATTCAGTTTGGTATAGACTAACCATAATTTAGTAATGGTAAAGACCAAATCATGTTAAGTGTTAATTTAGGTTGATGATTAGTATTCAATTTATTTTAGTTTTCAATTTTATTTGATTTTATAATTAGAATTCAATTAGGATAAGGGTTAGGATTACATGTAAATTTGGGTTTAACATTAGTGTTTGAGTGAATAATTTTTTGAAGGGTTATGTTTTAATTTTATTTATGTTTAGGATTGGTTTTTAATTTGGTTTAGAGTTAGGATTGGTTTGGCACTCAATTATATTTAGGGTTAGGTTTTTTGAACATGGTTAGGGTTTAATTATGTTGAAGTTAGTGTTCAATTTTTTATAGTGTTAAGGTGAAGGTTGAATTTTGTTAATGGTTAGGAATAAACTTGGGGTAGTGTTAGGGATATCATTCATGTGTTAAGGTGAGGGTTTGATTTGGTTTATTGGTAGGATTATTGTTTTCTTGTTTAAATTTAGTGTTGAGTCAGAGTAAAACTTGTCATGATCTACTTTATATTTCAAACCAAACATCTATGAATTTTAAAATTAATATATTAAGTAAAATGAGTTTCATAAAGTGTTTTTTTTTTAACTTAGAAAATCTAGGAGAATTTACTTATAGATTAGATAAATATTTATTTAATCAAAATGGGGGTTCTCATACTTTCTTAAGCCTAAATTTTATTTGATAGCGATGAAGTTGTAGATAAGAAAATGAGTTGAATGCAATATCTATGAAATCATTAGTGTTCAATTTGTTTAGTGTTAAGATGAAGATTAAATTTAAGGAACTCATTAATTAAATTAATTTATACATATAAATATACAATCTAATTTTAAGAAAAAAAACATTATAAAATTTAGTTAAGATATTAGCTATGATATTTATTTTAAAATTTAAACTTAACTTGATTTATTCAAAGACATTTTTAAAAAGAAAAAATATTATTTGAAAGCATATTTTTTTTCCCTTGATAGAAGAACATGTCGTAATAAACATAAGAAAAAGACAAATAAAGTAAACCAAAAAATTTCATTCTGGTGAAGTTGAAATATCTATTATTTTTCTATTTTTTCTGGTCATAATAAAACATCGCCAGATGTATACAAAACCAAATATTAAAGAAAAATCGTTTAATGAAAAATTAAATTCTATTGTTGGTGACCACAAATATCCCTACTCACTTGACAAATGTTATGGCAATAGATTGTTTTATTGTGAAAAACAGTAAAAATAAGGTAAAATATGAGCATTCCAAACTTGTAAATTATCACCAAAAATTTATGACAAGAAATGTATGCTTATTAATGTTTTTTCAAAGTTACAATCTAAAACTTTAAAATGAAATCAAAGATCCCTACCTAGTTACAGAGGTTTCGAGGCCAGTTTGACAAATTGGAAGAATGTTGATTCTTGTTATCCAACACTGATTTCTACAGTAGGGTCTTCAATAGATAAGAGAATGCTTATCTATTATAATTATTTATAATTGACGAATCAAGTTTCTTATCTGTCGTGCACACTAACAGGAGTCTCTGCAATTATTTTTTCCTAATTACAAATGTAAGTTATGCAGAAGAAATGGAGCAAAATTTGTATATATGAGAAGAGGCACCAAAAAAAAATCCATAAAAATTTCAACTTCATCAATGAGACAAATGCAAAACAAAATGATGCAAACCTCAAATTTTAGTTTGTTACCAAACTACAATAGGAAAACCTTACAGAAAGAAAATTATGAAAGAAGTTAGGTTCCAAACCATATATTGTTATTTTAAAGAAACAGTTAGGAAATGATTTCAACAAATAGTTATGAACCATATAAAATATTAAACAATTTTAAAAGATTTATCACCACTCTGCAAACTCAGCATAAGACACTTTAAAGAATGTCAATATTTTTTAAAATTAGAAAATGTTTACATTGATGATTGATGCCACTATGTCTCAATTGATGTCGAAATTGCATCTGGAATCTGTAGAAATAATCTTCAAGAATTCCATTTGGATTTTGTACATTTTCTATATTTACTTGTGTGAGAAAATTGATCCCTATTTGAGACTTTTTTATATTTTCTACATTGCCTTGTGCAGGTAAATTGATCCCAGTTTGACTTGTACCATGTGGTGTTTTAGGCACATGTTCTGTAATGTTTGAATTTTCATTTTGACGATTCAATTCCATATTTGTTGTCAATATATGATTGTATCTCTCACTTGATATAAAATCAACTTCATGTGTTCCTCCTCTCTCAGAATGAGAGACTTCATTAGATGTTCATTGGTGATTATTTCTATTTGTATTTCCTTGTTCTCTATTTTTAGTTTCCAATTCCTGTATTGATAATTCTACCCTTCGTCTAGCATAATTTTGTCTTTGAACTTCATTAATCCTTCTCCTTTATTCTTCTGTTTGACTGTCTATCATCTGTTCTCGTCATCGCCTTCGATATTATCTTTGGTATTCTCTCTGATATGCTCTTCTTTTCTCCCTTTGATATTGCCTCTTTCCTCCTCTGATTGAAAATTCAGCATTGATTGATTCATAGCTATAAATTTTTTTAAAATTCTCAATTTATGTACTTATATGTCATTGGATAAGCAAACAAGTTGGGTGTTGAAAAAATGGGAATGAATGAAAAATAAATGCAAAGTTATTTTCAAACCAAACTTCTATTAATTTTAAAATTAATATATTAAGTAAAATAAGTTTCATAAAGTGGGTTTTTTTTAGTTCAATAAATCTGGCAGCATTGCCTTCTAGATTAGATAAATATATCTTTAATCAAAATGCGGGTTCTCGTACTTGCTTAAACCTTAATTTGATTTGATATTGATGAAGTTGCTGACAAAAATGAAAGAGGAGAATGCAATATCTTTATATGATTTAAAATGAATTAGAGATTATCCTCCAATACAACATATTAATATATAAATTCATCATTAATGTGTTAATTGAAATATGTCAATAGGAATTTAAACTTGAAATTAAAAAATTCAAATTATTTACATGTTTTGGAAAATTGATCAAATAAAAGAATGGATGAAATATGAATGCTTAACAAATTTAAAATACAATCATCATTTCACTATAAGTAGCTATATAAGTAACTAAAACTTACTAAAACTAACTATATTATTAACTAATGATTTCACTATTTAAGTAACTAATACTATGCACTAATTATTTCACTAAAAGTAACTATATATTATTCACTGATTATTTCACTAAAAGTAAAGTAAGTAAAAGTAATTATATTTTTCTTCACAGAGGAAATATTGATTATATATAGATCCTTTACAAGCCATCAAAATACCAATTTGTATGTCTATCAATGTCTCTTCTTCCCAACACATCTATTTCTGAATAGTACATATTTTGACCATGATGCAACCTAGATATAATCTCCTATTCATGCTTTGTTGTATTTCTATGAACATCTTCATTGTCTTCAATTTAAGAATCACTTTGGTTTTCAACATCTTCTCGAGTCGTTCTATGTTCAACATGCCAAGGATTGTAATTGAAGGACTCCCACTTTTCTATTATGGAGTTATCATCATGACCAATATCTTGTTCTATGTCAAAAAATGGTTTGTAGAGCAATAAATCTGATAAAAAGAAGCCAATCCATTTACCTCATTCACATAAAGGAATAGTTACAAACCTGGTAAACACTCTAATAATTTCTTCTCTTTCTCTTGGTTCCCATTTGTAATCTCTTCTTCTTTTAGGATTATATAACCATGATCTAGCTGCATCAACTAATGCAACACCTTTCATACATAATGGTCTTCTTTTGTACCCATCAATGAAAGATTTTGTTTTTTCTCCATTGTTCTCTTCATTATTTTCATTTTTCAGAGTTCCAGATTTGAACAGCTCACGTGAAACATTTAGATTAACAAATATTCTACTTCTCTCCACCAATGGAAGTTCTAATAACGTATGACATGTTTCTTGAGCCCCAATGTCTCTTTCTATAACTGTGTCAGTTAGAAGCCTCCTATATGCTTGTGCAGCTAAATCATCAGGATTTTCCATGTTGGAGAGGTGCATAAACATTTGGTTGTATGTTTATGAGCTTTTCTCAGCTTTTGCTGCATAATTTTCAATGTATCTGATCACTAAATGTTTAGAAAGAACATGTTTCCAATCTAGATTCACTCTCCATAACTGTAGTATATGGTGATTATGTGAATTCTCCCTATCATCATTTCTTTCTGGCCCAAATTTATTTTCACCTGTTTCCGTGTCTTCATATAATTTTGAATCCCCCAGGTTTAATGGCCAAGGAGCATTATACCTATAATCAATATAAGAAAGTCCTATATCTAGTTTCCTCAATTTTTAATTAAATTTAAGTTTGATATAGATATTTTTTGTATGAAATGAATACCTACAAACCATGCTTCCCCTTTTATTTTGTAGGCATGCACCCTCCTTACAAATTTTTTGTTGTTCAACACAATTTAGGATCGATTCATAGTCATTGTCTAGATCCACCTCAGCAACTTGTCTCATGGTTTTGAGACATGGATGTTGTTGAAAGTTTAGGAGCACCTACAATTTACAATAAGTAATATTAGTATATAAGCTATATGACATTACAAATTTATCCAAAATTTTATAATCATGCCTGTATATTCCTCTAGTAAGGATCTTCTCTAGGGTTCCATGCATGGACAATAGAATGGAAATATCTTTCAAAACTTTTTTGTTCCTCCTTATTTGAATAGTCAATATTGTCCATATTGGGTGCCCCATTTATCCATATCAATCCATGTATATGTTGAGACCCCCTATGGTGAAATTATGATCTACACCAATAGTGTTTGACAGTCATCCCCTTTTCTAAAATTTCTTTCCTGAATATTGAGTGTCTCAAATGCATATAACGTGTCACTATGTGAGAATAGTCAATAACATTTTTGTTTCCTTCAATTCTAAGCTTCTCGTGGATTAGTTGGCTTGGTTCCTTGCATTAATGCATGCAAATTGGGCCAATACATATCAGTTACACTCAACGTGAAAAATATTGTAGGAGAACTAATTTGATGAAGCATGTATTTACATTCTGCATGACATTTAGTCCAGTATGACGTTGTTCCTCTCAATGTTGTCCCAAACCACATCAACCTGTCAGCCAGATTAGAGTGAGGTGTATTTTCCATATTTTGGCGCAACTCGTTGATGGTAATTGACATGTCTTTAAAGTTTATTTTTACAAATACTGAAAAAAAATTCTGTGCACGGTGTCTGATTATCATGTTCATCATGAAGTATCTAAATCTAGGATGTGTACCAAAACGGTGATCCCTATACCGTAAAAAATGCTTAACAAATTCATGGAGATGTACCTGCCTATCCATGATTCTAAACAATCACATCTACAAGCCAGAAACAATGTTGGAAATTCCATATGAAGTAATCTTGATGTGACATATTCATTAATGGTAGATGCACCAATACTCGACCAGTCTATTAGTGCGTTGGATTTGCATCAGGGTTTTAACCCATGCATGGATAATTTCCATTTCCTTTTGGGTATTAGGCGGTCTTGAAGCCATTGATGTTGTGTGATCTATTACATTACATTCATCTGTCTCCAAGATTAGACCAACAAAAATAATGTTATTAGCATCTGAATCAAATTCCATATCGAGTGTCTTCAATCTTCTAAAAATATTTTGATCTGTATTTCTAGATAGATCGTTGAGAGCATCTTCATTAATTCTAACATCAGAGTAAAAATTATCATGCTCTACTTTATATTTGAGTGCTCTGTAGACACGACCCCTATTCAAATTAAATTTATAGTGTGTCCCATGTTGATCTCTTCTTTGAAAAATATAATGATTGGTAAATTATCTATTGTATGTGGCAATATATTAAAAATACATTCTATATTTTGTGGGAAACTTATTGCGTGTCCTTAATATTTATATTGACCACCTATTTCATGTTTTAGTTGAAGTATGGGGCTGGCACATGCAATTAACTTCTCCTCAACTTGAGTCAAGTTTTCAAGCTCCTCAGGTTGCAGTCTTGGCCGGTCCATATTATTCGAAGATGAGAATCTATTATTTCCTCTTTCTTGTCGACACCTAGTGCATACTGGATCTTCCAATATGTGTGACACTTTCATTTGTAGATAACTTTCTTGACAAATAAAGCACATAGCTGGGTTTCTAAAGCTATCTAATTGATGTCAAAATTGCATTTGAAATCTGTAGAAATCATCTTGAAGAATTCCATTTGGATTTTGTGCATTTTCTACATTTTTTGTGTGGGTAAATTGATCCCTATTTGAGGGTTTTATGTATTTTCTACATTGCCTTGTGGAGGTAAATTGATCCCAATTTGACTTGTACCATGATGTGTTTTAGGCACATGTTCTGTTATGTTTGAATTTTCATTTTGACAATTAAATTCCATATTTGTGGTCAATAGATGATCGTATCTCCCACTTGATATAAAATCAACTTCATATGTTCCTCCTCTCTCAAAATGAGAGACTTCATCAGATGTTCATTGGCGGTTATTTATATTTTTATTTACTTGTTCTCTATTTTTAGTTTCCAATTCTTATAGTGATAATTCTGCCCTTCGCCTAGCATAATTTTATCTTTGAACTTTATTAATCTTTCTCCTTTCTTCTTCTCTTTGACTGTCTGTCATTTTTTCCCGTCATTGCCTTCGATATTCTCTTTGGTATTCTCTCTGATATGCTCTTCTTTTCTCCCTATGATATTGTCTCCTTTCCTCCTCTGATTGAAAATTCAGCGTTGATTGATTCATATCAATTTTTTTTATAAAATTCTCAATTTATGTACTTATATATCATTGGCTAAGCAAAGGAGTTGGGTGTTGAAAAATGGGAATGAATGAAAAATAAATGCAAAGTTATTTTCAAACCAAACATCTATTAATTTTAAAATTAATATATTAAGTAAAATAAGTTTCATAAAGTGGGTTTTTTTAATTCAATAAATCTCGCAGCATTGCTTTCCAGATTAGATAAATATATCTTTAATCAAAATGTGAGTTCTCGTACTTCCTTAAACCTTAATTTGATTTGATATCGATGAAGTGACTGACAAAAATGAATGAGGAGAATGCAATATCTTTATATGATTTAAAATTAATTACAGATTATCCTCCAATACAACATATTAATATATAAATTCATCATTAATGTGTTAATTAAAATATGTCAATAGGAGTTTAACCTTGAATTTAAAAAAATTCAAATTATTTACATATTTTGAAAAATTGATCAAATAAAAGAATGGATGAACTATGAATGCTTAACAACTTTAAAATACAATCATCATTTCACTATAAGTAACTATATAAGTAACTAAAACTTACTAAAACTAACTATATATTATTCACTAATGATTTCACTATTTAAGTAACTAATATTATGCACTAATTATTTCACTAAAAGTAACTATATATTGTTCACTAATTATTTCACTAAAAGTAATTATATTTTTCCTTTATAGAGGAAATATTGATTATATATAGATCCTTTACAAGCCATCAAAATACAAGTTAAAAGAAGAAAAGAAAGCATCTACCATTCTAGCTTTAATGTTTTAATGTATAAATTGGTTTAATGTTGGAAATCATAGAAAATAACAATGATTTTATATGGTAGTGTTAATATTATCATTCAGTTTGATATAGACTAACCATAATTTAGTAATGGTAAAGACCAAATCGTGTTAAGTGTTAATTTAGGTTGATGATTAGCATTCAATTTATTTTAATTTTCAATTTTATTTGATTTTATAATTAGGGTTCAATAAGGATAAGAATTAGGATTACATGTAAATTTGGGTTTAGCATTAGTGTTTGAGTGAACAATTTTTTGAAGGGTTAGGTCTTAATTTCATTTATGTATAAGATTGGTTTTTAATTTGGTTTAGGGTTAGGTTTGGTTTGACACTCAATTATATTTAGGGTTAGGTTTCTTGAACCTAGTTAGGGTTTAATTATGTTTAAGTTAGTGTTCAATTTTATTTAGTGTTAAGGTCAAGGTTGAATTTTTTTAATGGTTAGGAATAAACTTGGAGTAGTGTTAGAGATATCATTCCATGTGTTAAGGTTAGGGTTTGATTTGGTTTATTGGTAAGGTTATTATTATTTTTTTAAATTTAGTTTTGAGTCACAGTAAAACTTGTCATGCTCTACTTTACATTTCAAATCAAACATCTATGAATTTTAAAATTAATATATTAAGTAAAATGAGTTTCATAAAGTGGTTTTTTTAACTCAATAAATCTAGGAACATTGCCTTCTAGATTAGATAAATATTTCTTTAATCAAAATGGGGTTCTCATACTTTCTTAAGCCTAAATTTTACTTGATAGCGATGAAGTTGCAGATAAAAAAAAAGAGGAGAATGCAATATCTATGAAATCATTAGTGTTCAATTTTGTTTAGTGTTAAGATGAAGATTAAATTTAAGGAACTCATTAATTAAATTAATTTATACATATAAATATACAATCTAATTTTAAGAAAAAAACATTATAAAATCTAATAAATAACTTATTTTACTTTAGTTAAATATTATCTAGGATATTTATTTTAAAATTTAAGCTTAACTTGATTTATTCAAAGACATTTTTAAAAAGAAAAAAAGAAAAAATATTATTTGAAAGCATATTTTTTTTCCTTGACAGAAGAACATGCCATAATAAACATAAGAAACAGAGAAATAAAGTAAACCAAAAAATTTCATTCTGGTGAAGTTGAAATATCTATTATTTTTCTATTTTTCCCGGTCACAATAAGCATCGCAATATGTATACAAAACCAAATATTAAAGAAAAATGGTTTAGTAAAAAATTGAATTCTATTGTCCGCGACCACAAATCTCCCTACTCACTTGACAAACGTTATGCCAATAGATTGTTTTATTGTGAGAAACACTAAAAATAAGGTAAAATCTGAGCATTCCAAACTTGTAAATTATCACCAAAAATTTATGACATGTTTTTTCAAAGTTAAAATCTAAATTTTCAAAACCAGATCAAAGAGCCCTACCTGGTTACATAGGTTTTGACACCAGTTTGACAAATTGGAAGGACGCTGATTCCTGCTATCCAACACTGATTTTTACAGTTGGGTCCTCAATAGATAAGAGAATGCTTATCTATTATAATTATTTATAATTGACAAATCAAGATGCTTATCTGTCATGCACACCAATAGGAGTCCCTGTAATTATTTTTTTCTAATTAAAAATGTTATTTGTGCAGAAGAAATGGAGAAAAATTTGTTTACAGGAGAAGAGCCACAAAAAAAAAAAATCCATAAAACTTTCACCTTCGCCAATGAGACAAATGCATAGCAAAATGATGCAAACCTCCCATTTTAGTTTATTAGCAAACTACAATGGAAAAAATTTATAGAAATAAAACTATGAAAGAAGTTAGGTTCCAAACCATATATTGTTATTTTAAATTAATAGTTAGGAAACAATTTCATAAAAGTAGTTATGAAACAATTTTAAAATATTTATCACCACTCTGCCAACTCAACATAAGACACTTTAAAGAACGTCAATTTTTTTTAAAAAATGGAAAATATTTAAATTAATGATTGATGCCACTATAGGAAGCCTCTTGGTCTTTATATGATTTAAAATGAATTACAAATTATCCTCCAATAAAACATATTAATATATAAATGATTGGAAATTTATATTTGAGTGTAGGCGGTAAACTGGCTTTGCAAGTGCTGGATGCTACTACTGTAGCTCGTGAAGGTGGCCCTCAGGAAGACTAGGATAATGAAGACACAACAAACAAGGATGAGGTCCCACATGAAATACACAAAGATCTAGGCAAAGTGGACATGGGGACGATGGGGAAAACAAGCTCTCTCCCTAGTAAAGATGCGATTTCTGAGGCTCGGTCTTGTGATAAGGAAGATTCTGCCTGAAACCATCCTTGGTCTAGTCTATTAAGGATAAATCCCACAGGCAAGTCTCTTTTCCCAATTATAAAGGACCTATCTGAAAAGGAAAGGGGTAAGTACTCTATTTCTCTACCTAACGAACTGGTTGACCATAATATTGCAATCACGTCTCTTACTCTGGTTGGGAAATTTGCTGGGTCGAGGCCTAATATTGACATAGTTAGAGATTTCACAAAGAAAAAATGGAACCTAAAGGGCCAAGTTGAAATAAAGGCGATGGTGAATGGATTTTTGTCTTTTGAGTTCTCATGCCAGGGCCTAGGAGGACTATGCCAAGATCTTATGTGGTAGCGCATGGGTAATAGGGAAATCCTCTCTGACCTTGCAGAAATGGTCTCCAAATCTAGACCTTAATGATTCATTCTATATCCAAGCCCCTATTTGGGTAAGGCTTCTAGAACTCCCTTTGGAATTTTGGTATGAAGACATCTTTTAGAATAGCCAAATCCTTTGGAGAGCTTCTATCGATTGACCCAGTGACGGTGGATAGAAGGTGTCTAACCTATGCCAGATTATGCATAGGGTGGAAGAGGGGAAAGACATGCTAGAGGTCATAGAGATTCATTCAAAACTGGTAAAAAGATTACATAAACTGGATTATGAAAGTGTTCCCTTTGCTTGCTTTCACTACAAGAAAGCGGGACATGTGGCCAAAAAGTGCCCAGTTTTATTAAACAAAAAATCTAGGAAGGAAAAAAAGGGCAATAGGAAAGACAAAGGATAGGTACCGGAAGCCCCAACTTTGGAGAAAAACTAGATGTTTCAAGTGGGGGCTGCAACAAACAACAAACAAGTTTGGAAGAAAAAGGATTCAACAATGGTTATCCCTAAAACAAAAAGGAAACAAGAGGAAACATAAGACATCAACAAAAAAGATAAAATGGTGTACCCCATACATCAGAATGATATTGCCTTGGACAGAGTGGAGTTTTGGCCCTCAGCTGAGTCTAAAAATGCTCCAGAAGGAAACAATATGTAGGAGCCCTCAGGAGTGGATAATGCCATGGAAGAGTAGAGAAATGGAGAAGGGATTAACTCAAGCTCCACCCACATGAGCTAGACAACTTCTCATTTGCAATGAGATCCCCCAAACCTTCCTTGGAGTTTGGAATGTTTTTTCCCACAAAACAAAATCTAATGGGTGATTCCACCCATGAATCAAACCATAGCACAGAGAAGGAACAACCGGAGTAGGTATTCAAAATGGAAGCACTGCTAAAATCAGTCACCCCAGGGCATCTCACAAGAATGAAAGAAATCTTTGAAAAATACAAAAAAGGAATGGTGGGAGAATGGACTAGTGTCAAGAAGAAAAATAACTGTAGGGACACCTCCCCATTCTCCCAAGAAACAAGTAGGAGAAAGATGAAAGAAGACGTGGCTGTGAAATTGAAAATTCCAGGGTGAAAAAAATTGATCCAAATTCGACAAGAAGAAGCCTGCAAGAATATAGTGGATGGAAACCAAAAGACCATCCAAGATGCATGCACATCCAGTAAGAGATGAAGTTAATCTCTTGGAATATTCATGGACATAATGGTCCAAACAAGCTGATGTAATACAAAATATGATAAGGGATCATAGACCAGATATAATGTTAGGATTAGGTAATACTGAGAGGGGAGGTGAATCGGTATTACAACACTTAATATAAAATTTAAACCGATTCAACATAAACCATAAGAATACTAAAATCAAAGAAACATAGACAAATAACATAGTACACATAACACCATTATTTGTTGTCGAGGAAACCCTGGAAAAGGGAAAACCCTAGTGGGGATGATAACCACAAGCATGCACTAAAGTATAGTGTCCATATTAGGAGACCTAGCCCTGTTAGGAGTTGAATATTATATAGTACAATTCCTTGTTAGAGGAATAACAACCCTATTGTTGTCAATCAGGATTGCACCTTTAGTTTGGATGTGAAATCTAGCTATCCTGTTGAAACATTGAAATGTTCTCATTGATGGGGGAGAGAACAATCACTGGATTCTAGGCCGGTTACTATTGGATTTGGAATATCACCTATGACTGATTTCTGATTTGGGAAAATGGAGAAGGATAAGTGAAACTGAATAAAATGAACTAAAAGATGATACACCAAAACTTGATTTAGATCTGTTAGGACTATAAACCAGCACCTACATGACATGCATTACTAAGATTTGTAATAAAATTCACTACACAACACATAGGCTGACCTAGAAATCACTATCAGGGTTTGTGCCACAAATAGTAACAATTCTGCCAACAAACATGTATCTTTTGCAAAAGGTTTACACTTTACAACCTAGAATAGGAATAAGAGTTAATTCACTAATCTATGCTGAAATCCACATTACACTTAAATGTAGAAAAGTTGCAAGGATTGATACAAAAACTCAGAAAAATGTATGAATAATGGGGACAAGCTTTATTATCTTCAAAATCTGCAAAAATGGTTACATGAGAAAGTACAAAATATGCCAAGGAATATGTGCATTCACTTGATAAAAATTTGCATAAAACATGAACCAGTGGCTACAAAATGTATGGAAAAGATGCAAAGGAACAAAAAGCTCACTAATACCTCTTTTCCCTAAATTTTCAACCCCTAAAATTGAATAAGAGGCTCATCTATATACTCTCTCATGAGTAAATTAGAAACCCTAATTCCCTCCAAAAAAGTCCTCATAATCAGCTAGAAACCCTAAATTTAAGGCACAATACATGCCCTAAACCTAACCCCTAATTTTGGTATCTTTAAAATATACATCTCTTTTACAAAAAATACCTGTACATCAAAAATATATCAAAAATCCCCATATTATCATATAACCCAACCCCCATGATATATGAAAAACCCTAAATCTTATCCCATATACCCTAACTACGTCTTAACACCAACATACCAAAATCGACACCATAACTAAGGTCAACATGACCAAACCCATGCAAAAAAATTTCATCTCCATCGTGGCATTGGTTGTAATGTCATAGCATTTGAATAAGGTTTTCGTGCACTACAGTTAGTCTGGAGCATTTACTGCTTCTGACCACGGATTTCAAAGTTTTTCAAAACTTGGTATATGCATTCTATTCCACATTTTATTTGGAAAATCTACATTTGGGGGAAGATATTAGGGTTTCTGATCAAGGTTCCACCATGCTATGATTGTGGCATTCTTTCTACTTCTCTATTTGTTTTCTTACCTAAAAAATAGCTTCTTGTTTGTCTGTGGTCAAGATCTCTGCATATAGTGGGTAATATTGTGAAGTTTCAAAAGAGTTCAGACTCTCTGCATGTACCTAGAACTTGGGTTCACTAAGAACTCAAGCTATACATAAAATTGAAGTTACTTGTTAATAGTTAGAGAGCTTGGGCTCTCTCCACTGCGGGCTCTCTTCTTGTACTGGAGTCTTTGCATGCCATAATATATGGCACTCTTCATGCACATCTTCATGGGATTATTTTATTTTAACTTGCCCTGGCATTTAGAAATCTCTTTTTTTTAATCTTTATCTTTGACTACGACTTTGAGTGAATCATGGAGCTCTGGCTCCAACTGATAGTGGGTTGTAGTGTGAAAAAGAAACTTGGGCTGCTCTAGTTTATAACACTCGAGTTAATATAAATCGGGCTCGATGCATGCTTTGTCTTTGAGTTCTTTGTGAAGAATAGAGAGCTCAGGATCTCTCCACCATGAGCTCTACTTGGACTTTTATTTTAATGCCATGAAACATGGTGCTTCTTTATGCATTTCTCTACTGCACTCAGCTCCAAAACCATGACTTCTCTACATGAACTCCATAGATAAGTTTCTCCTTTTGCAATGTTAACACTCTATCTAATTTTGGTTTGAACATGCTATTGTAATTGATTTTGGGGTTTTATCAATTTAGGTATCCATCTTTTGTAACAAATGATTACTGGGTTTTATCTTTAATCTCTGTTGACTCCACCATGCATGCTATCGCTTTTGCTCCATAGTTTCTTGCTAGAATATCAATATAAGTTGTCTGTTGTAATAAAGAGCATCTTTTGTTGAGTACCCACATAGCTTCTATCTGCATTATGTATGATGTGGAAACATGAACCCGTGAATGTTGATAAATCTACATTTATTACTTGAATATATGTACGCTGTCTGTTGTAATAAAGAGTTGAACTAATTTTTTTTTGGCTCTACTTGATGCCTATGTTTGTCTTTTGTGATATGTTGTCTTCATTTTATGCACAAACACTATTATTTATTATTTAGAACCATGCTTCTTTTCTGTGCATAATGTTCCACTGTGTAATGAAATGTTTGCATCTTTGACTTCATTGTATGTTTACATCTTTTATGAAAACCATGCTCTACCTCTATGCATTATGTTTGATGTTTCTATCGTATGGTTTCACACTACAAAATAGTAACAAGTGTTAGGTTAATAAACAATGATCACCTCTTATAATGGAATTACTCATGCGGTTAGAGCTCAGGCTCATGACTCTCATGAGAAATACTATGAAAATGAGCTTGACCCTTGAATCATGCAGATTTTATTTTTCAGTTGCACAGCTCCATTATATATATGTATTTTGGTTTTGAATTTCATACTGATTTGATCTTTGCATAGGCACATCTTTGAGTAAATATTTCCACTCTTGCACAAACATTGCATTTTGTCATTTAAACATGAACAACAACATTGAAAAATAACGTTGTTACTTTCTAATCCTGGAATATGTCATTTGTCCATTGAGTATGCATCCAACAACATTAAAACACCAACAGTGTTTATCTGATTTCATCTTTGAATATGTATACTACAAACAACATACAATAACATTGCTCACCTTTTTTATGCAAATTGCTTGTCCTCTATTTTTTTTATTCTTGATTGCAAAAAAAGGATGTTACTGATATTCTATTTCTCTCATTCAAACATAATGGTCTTTATAACAACATTAGGATACCATATTGTTTGATAAAAATAATGTTTGAACTAGGTACATGCATATCTTATAATGTAATGGAGTCTTCTGTATATGCATACTTCTTTGCAATAGCATTAGTGTTCTCCTTTTGTAAATGCACTGTTTTTCTATTTCTCATCCTTATGCAATGTTATTTAATCTGAATCATATATGCATACTCATTTGATAATGTTGATGCACTCATTGTATATGCATAGCTGAAACCTTGATAACCATCAGTACTATCTTATATATGCCTAATCCATTTGATAACATAAAACAAGTGACATCTTACTTTTGTTGATGCAGAACAAAAATCATCTTTTTAGAAGCATTACAGTTAACCTTAACTTGTGCAGTAATGAAATATAGTGTTACCTCATTATTTGATTTGGAATTCTATTCTTTGCACTTGATCATTCATTTCAATCTGGAACATCCATCTTTTAGGGCATCCTTTCATTGCACATGTACCTTATAGTAGCATTACTATACTCTACATTTATTATTAGTAGCATTTAAACTTGTAACAACATACTTACACCTTGTACCAACCTCTAGGAAATGCATCTCCTTCTTCTGCATCCTCTCATTCCTGAACTTTTGAACTCTCAGCTTTCTTGTATTTCATGTAATGCATCTTGTGAGGTTCGATCACAGGCTCATGACACTCACTGCATTTTTCTTTTAATCTGCACGTAATGAATTCATAGATCATGTTTCTTTCTACATTTGAATATAATTTTGCTTATTTTTCTTTCACACACCATCAAATAAACATGTTAGGTTAGTGAACATAATCAACCAATCAATTTTTGTGTGTGAGTGCCATGTGAAATGACATTCATGCATGAATGTTGGTTTATTGGTTGTGTTTTCCATCTTAATATGTTTATGTTCTAAAAAAGGTTTCTTAGCTATGAGAACTAAATCCCTTTAATCCATATTTATGGTCTTACAAACACCAACTCCTGAATAATGCAGAATGATAACCATATACAATAAAAGTTTTCATGGAGTTATGTCCCTTTGATACTTTTATTTAGTTGATGTAGATGCATATTTTGCTGTTGTATTGAAGTTATTGGTAGATTTACAGCTCTGAAAGTTTGATTATTGTATGATGTTTTGGTTTCCATGAATTGATTAGATCCATTTTGGATCTAACATTTTTATCTTTCCATGATGCAAGACACAGGACCAAAAGAAGAATTAGGATGCATAATAAATAGAGACAAGGCCAAGGACATGAAGACTTAGATTATGTAGCCAATCAGTTCCAAAATGTAGAAGACCTCTTAAAGGCAATGCATGGACCCCTAAACCTTATCATGATTCTACCTTACTTTCAGAATTGAGTATGTCCTCTAAGTTCTCAATATGAAAGATGTAACTTTGAAGGAACATTTTTTTACTACATTCAATTTGAATGCACAATGTAATGATCAATTATGAATTTGTAAATTTGAGCATGATCAATAATTAGAGTGCAATAATCTGATAATATGAATGCATTGCAATTTATTTCATCTTCATTAACTGAATAGTAATGTTAAAGATGTGTACCTTTATGCAATCTCTTAATGATTATGATTGTCATAATACATGTGTACTTCATTTTCTGTATTCAAGCAACTCTGCAACTTGGAACATCATCTATTCAATCCATAATTCAATGTAAAAGAAGTGACAACCCATCAATTTAGTATGCAAACTAAATTGGTAACATTTTTGGCGACCTCTCAGGGGTGTTTGTCTGCTGAAAAAAATAAGACCTGTTGCCTTCTGCTTATCCATTAGGCACAAAGTCTTCAACTTTAGGAACAACTAAACCTTCTCAAACTAAACAAAAAACTGCAAACTAAAAACTGATACCAAACGGAAACTTGTGCTGACAACACTTAGAGAAAGCAAACTATTACTGAACAACAATCTGTACTTCATCATTGCTATATAAAATTATTTTTATGATGTGATACAACAAAATTTATCCATGTATCATGTGATGAGCATAATTTATATGATGATGATTCTTTTCAAAAGTAGGAACCAAAAGAAACTAAACTCAAAGGTAGAATGAGCTTGAACAACAACCTTAGTTGCACTATATATGTTTGGGAATGATGCTTATGATATGAGACAATGGAATTTATCCATGTCTCATGTGATGGGTATGATGTTCATGCATATATTATGTGATTGATCTTTCTATTTATGTTCATTCTAACCTTTAAAATTGCAAAGCAAACTATCTAAAAAACAACTCCTCTTCCCACCATGATCATATGATTGAGTTATGCATTACTTATAACTGGGAATATCAAGGGGTTTCTCAATTATGCATGGTGTGTACCTTCTTGATTTGACCACTGTAAGATTAGAAGTACTAACTGCAACTAACTGAAGGAAACTAACTATGTGCAAAGCACTTATTCAAACCAACTAACCTTAAAAGCAATGCTTGAGGTGGATCCCATTAACTGGGATTGGCAATTCTTCTCCTTCCATATTTGAGAGCTGAAAAGCATTATGTGCCTTGCATCCTATAATAAAAAATGGGCCATTCCAAATGGAATCAAACTTTGAATGCTTACCAGGTCTACTCTTTATTTCATCCCATTTGAGCACTAAATCACCTTCTGTAAAGACTCTTGCAACAAATTTTCTGTCAAATGTCTTCTTCATTTGATCATGATGTTCCTCCAACTTTTGAAAAGATTATTTCCTAATCTCTTCCAACTCTATCAACTCAGCAAGCCTTACCTCCATAGGTGGCTAGTCTAGCAGATCTAATACTTTGATTAAGCTTAAACTTGGTAACTCTACTAAAATTGGCAATCTTGCCTCTCTTCCATAAACCAGTTTGTAAGGTGAGTTACCTATTGAGCGCTTTGGGGTGATCCTATCAGCCCATAAGGCCTTTTCTAACTTTCTATTCCAAGTGCGTTGATTTTCTTCAATAGTCCTATTGATGATGAGAATCAGTTTTTTATTTGTTGATTCTGCCTGTCCATTACCCTGTGGGTAATAATTGGACAAGGTACTAAGATAAAAATTGTTCTTAGCTGCCCAATCAGTAATTATTGCACCTAAAAAGGCCAAGGAATTATCATAAATAATGGATTTAGGTGTTCCAAACCTTGCAATCAGATCTTCATAAAATTTCAGAACTGAACCTTCATTTGCATCTTTCAATGCAACAACCTCAGTCCAGTTTATAAAATAATCTATTGCTGTTAAAATATATCTATGACCTGAACTTGATGATGGATTTATGGGGCCAATAAAATCTAGTCCCCACTTGACAAAAGGTTGTTCAACTTGAAATCGATTAAGAGGTAAAGCTGCTAACCTTTGTTTATTTGTAAAAACAACACATTTCAGACACTTCCTCACCCATATGAAGGCATCTTTATACATGTTTGGCCAAAAATAGCCAGCCTTCGTTATCTTTAATGCTGTAGTCCTTGCAACAAATTGGCCACCTACTGATCCATCAGGGAATTCCTCCAAAATATTTTCAGTTTGATCTCCACTAATGCATCTCAACAACACGCCATTATAATCCCCCCTATATAGTATATTATTCAAGAAACAATAAGGAATGGACTATAATCTAAAATACCTCCTTTTTGATCTATCAAAACCTTTAGGACTACCTCCTATTTGCAAGAAGTCAACCATATCATTCACCCAATCATTCTATGGATCTAGACAACAATTTGTTCATTATCCTCTAAAGCTAAAACCACTTCAGAATCATCTTTTGGAGTGTTATCTCCATTTCCAGCTAGTTGTTCACATAAACCCTTACCTCTTACCAGCTTGGTTACTTTAATCTCAATGTAATACTCCATTGCCTTTGTGATCCATCCAACTCTCTTGGTGTTGAAATCCTTATTTAGCAAAAACTCCTTAATAGAAGGATGTGCAACCATCAGTTTAATTTTATTTTCAGAAAGCATATGCTTGAATTTCTTCAAACTTCTAATCATAGCAAGTACATGATTTTCAACAAATGAATAATGTAGTTCATAGTCTTTAAGTACTTGACTGAAAAATGCTATTGGTTGCTCAAAACCTATGTCATTCTTCTGAACTAACATGGCAAGAATGCTATCAACATTCCCATAAGCATATAAAATGAAATCCTTTGAAAAATCAGGATTTAATAAAGTAGGGGCAGTAGCTCATGCTTCCTTAATTAATTCAAAGATAAGTTTTCCTTCTTTGGTCCATCTAAAAACAATATTTTTCTTAAGCATGGCTATTGAGGGCATTAGTAATTCAACAATGTTTGGAATAAATATTCTTACAAAGTTGATTCTTCCTAAGAAACTTTGGAGGCCTTTTTTGTGAACAGGAAGTGGTAAGGCAAGGATAACACTTACTCTTTTGGGTTCAATAGTGATACCCTCTTTTGAGACAATAAATCCTTGCAATTTACCTTCATGGATAACAAATACACTTTTCTTGGGATTTAAGGAAATACCATATTCCTTGCATCTCTCAAAGATAACTCTTAAATGATGAAAGTGATATGATACATTCTTTGAGAAAATAGTAATATCGTCAAAATAAATAAGTACAAACCTATATATTAAGTTTATGAAGGCCTTATCCATAGCCTTTTGAAAGGTTGCACCTACATTAGATAAACCAAATGACATTTTTTGATAAGCCATAGTTCCCCATTTGGTAGTAAATGTTGTTTTGAATCTATCCTCTTCTTTTACCAAAATCTGGTTGTAACTAGAGAAACCATCAAGCAATGAAAACCGTTTTGAACCTGAAACAACCTGCAAGATTTGTTCCATTGAAGGTAAATGTTGTCTATCCTTTAATGTAGCTCTATTCAAGTCACAGAAATCAACACACGATTTGATTTCTCCATTATTTTTCCTAACAGGAACCAGATTGGATACCCATGAAGTATGTTTGATTGGGAATATGATATTGCTCTCAATCAGTTTATTCAATTCTTTAATATTGAGAGGCTCTAATTTAGGATTTATTGGCCTCTGTTTTTGCCTAACTGGTTTAGCTCCTAGTTATAACTCAATTTCATGCTGAGAAATACTAGGATCAAATCCTTTCAAATACGAATAATTCCAAGAAATAATATTACAAAATTCATTGCATAAGTTGACAAAGGTTTGAAATTATCCAAGTGTACATACCTTTCCAATTTTCAACACTTTATCCTTTGCAACTGACACTTCTTCATAATGTTCTTCTTTGATTTGCAAGCTGAATTTATCCTTCTTAAATTGATCATTAGCACCAAAAATGGATTCTAAGGTCACAAGACCTTTGGGCATTTTATTTGTCCTTAACAGAATGATCTGATCCTCATATTAATCATGCAATTTCTTTTGGTTTGGTCGTGCAAACTCAACCTCCTCTCTCAAAAAATTAACAATATGTTGGTCAGATTCAAAAACTTGCTAACAATTACCATTATTAGGGACAACAGGTCTAACAATTACTTTTACATAGTTTAGCCCCTTATTATTGCTGATCTCAGTTGGGATATCATATTGGGCACCAACAACAACAAGGCTATTAGCATGTTTGTTATGATTTCTAGGAATATATTGCAAATTAAAAGCCTCAAAACCTTCAATTAAAACCCATACAATATGCTTATAACTCTTTAATAGATCATTTTTAGTTGTATGGACATTTCTAACTTGATTTACAATCAGTTTTGAATCACCATTAACTTGCAAACAGCTAATACCTCTCTTAATAGCCCACTTCAATCCATTTATGAGGGCTTCATATTCAGCAACATTCTTAGTACAATTGAAAGTAAATCTGAAAGAAGCATAATACCTCTCATTTGATGGTGAAACCAGCATACAACCTCCTCCTGCACCTATCTTGTTGCGTGAACCATCAAAAAATAGCTTCCAAACAATGTTAGATTGCTGTTTAGAATTTAAATCTACACTTTTTACAACATCTGGTAGAAAATCAGAAATCTCATGGATAACATAGTTACCCAAACTTGGTTCCTCAATCTGTTGATCTGAAATTCCAATATTTTCAGTAGCTCAATCATCTAACAAAACATCAAGAAAATTACTTATTTGCGTTTGAGCCTCACAAACATCAGATATTTCCTCTTGTTCAAATACCACAATTACTGATTCATTTAGAGAACCAACAATATGTTTATTCAACACATAATTTTGCAATAGGTTCTAAAGGAATAGTGAATTTAGTACCGTACTTGGTGTAGAAAAGCATGTGAGTCCAATATGTAGACAAGTAACCTCCTATCTTGGTAGTAAATTCTCATGACAAACATATAGAGAAGTTAGGAGGAAGATCAATAATGTTGACATCCATAGGTATTGAAAAACTAGGAAAGCATGCAATGTCAAATTTAGATTCCATATAACTCCCACAGTTGCACTTGCTGTCCCATCTAACTGGACTACCCCTCTTTCAAGTGGTTCATACTTAAGGCCTAGTTGGTCTACAATTTTCTTTGGCATAACCGAGCTAGTAGCACTAGAATCAATCATACAATTGTGAACTAGGTGCTATCATATAATGATAGTAACATAAAATGGAGGAGGTTTGATCAACTTAGATGGTTGCTGGGATGTGCTAGTACTTGCGGCCACTAGAAACTTAGGGGTTTGTTGAGACAAAACCTCATTAGATAATGTTAGTGATTGCAATGCTTCTTGTAACATGTCATTTTGGCCTGGAAAAGCGAAAACATCCCACATAGATAAAGGAACATGTGTCTTTTTTAGGTGATCAACAATATTGAAGTTATGGACACTAACCTTTTGATGTTGTTTTGAAACAATAGGCTCATTTGCTATTTGAAATGGCTATTCTGCTCCTTTTTAAGCTTGTACATCTTGCTTAGCTTTATTTTTTTGCTATTATACTATAACAATAGATTGTTGAACCTTATCATCTTGTTGTTGATCATTTCTAGCCTTGATTTTTGATCTTGTTCCTGTTGCTATAGGTCTCCATACTTGATTTGAGTCAAAAATTGCTGCTAAAATAGCGTCACCATCATTTAAATTGACTAAAGAAACATTAGGATTACCTTGTAGTTGTGTTTGATCATACTGTACCTTTGTTTGGCTATTAATCGGTTGTCCCTTCAAAACATCCTACCTTCTAGCCTCGAGTGCGTGAGGACAATCTAACCAAAAATGAGCATCATTGCATGTGTTACACCATTCTACTTCTTACACATAATTGTTTTGAGGAAAAACTGCCATCAGCTTGGAAGTACTCAGAGTTGCATAATTATATGCTTGACTAGCTCTTTGACCATAATTCCTTTGCTGTTCTTGAGCTTACCTTGGCTGGTTTAAGCTAGAAGCCTGATTAAATGGCCTATTCTACTGATAATTTTGTTGAGGAGGCCTATTGTATTGGCCTTGCTACCTCTTCAAATTTGTTATCTCATTACCATAGCTTTGAAGAGTCCTCATTATACTGTCACTTGTGTCTTTTAACTCTCTAATAGGAGCTGTAGCAGCATATTCCTTTGCTGCAACTTGCATATTTAGTGTTGATACGGGTGGAATAGAGGCTATAGGTGGTATAATAGTTAGTACAATCGGTTGTATTTCTACACAATAAGGCATTGGAGGCGTTGGAGGTAACTTTTCAGCTTGTATCAAGTTGTTTTCAGCTCTAACAACAACATCATAAGCATTACGTAAAGTATGTCCTCCCATAGACTATGCCATAACTGAAATCTCATTGTTAAAAGCCTTCAAATAAAACAAAAATGCATAATCATTAGATGGTTTAACAGATGCTGGAATTCTATCCCAAGTTTGCTGAAAATGAAAAATTGAAATATGAAATATGCTCATTAACATTTATTTTAATGGTAGTTAACTACTCAACCAATGATAAATTATCAGATCTATCCTCAAATTTGCTGATTAAAATGGTTCCTAACTCATCTCATGTAGCAATAGAATTCACTACTAAACTTTGAAACCAAATTAATGCTTTACCCTTAAGAGAAGCTGCTAACAGATTTAGTGCCACATCATCATGTGTAACTTTGTGAAAACCACAAAGTGTGGCAATATCTTTAATATGCTATATTGCTGAAACATGATTTTAACCATTAAAATATGACAAACCTTTTAACGCTACTGGTGGAATATCATGATGAACAAAATTTGTAATGGGATGCCAGCATTGAAAGCCTTAAATGGAAAGTTTCAGGTCATCTGTACTGGTGGTACTTGTTGTTGTACTATAGGTGGTACAATAGATTTGTTAGACTAAGTTACCTTTCTTAGATATGTTTTTAGACCTTGATGAGCTGGTACAATAGTACTTATAGATGCTTCAACAACAAATTGATCCTTTGATGATTCTTCAAAAATGGGTAATTCTGATCCAGAATTGTCAAGAACACTTAAATCCTTGGGAAAATTAAAATCTTCAATAATTACCTCTTGATCTTCTGAAAACACATCTTGATCCTCAAAGATAGGATTTTCAAATAGTGAGAAACTAGACCCCCTGAAAGAGGATCTTCCTCCTGCGGCTTGAGATTCTCTATCTCTTCTTGCTGATCTACTTCCTCTTCTACTAGGCTGTAACTCTTGATAAATAATTCCTTCATTGTTTGCTCTTGTTGGAGTCCTCATTAAGACAAATATACAACTGAATCTGCAATAAAACCTTCAAAATAGAGCTGCTAGGTGCTGAAAAATACCTTCTAAAAGGCTGAAATAATGTTGTTCACACCAAAACAACAATAATAAATAATAATGTGAAAAACTTATTAAGAACTGTGAAACAGTTATGTCCCACCATGCGTGCCAAAAAATGTTGTCAATCAGGATTGCGCCTTTAGATTGGATGTGAAATCTAGCTATCCTGTTGAAACATGGAAATGTTCTCATTGATGGGGGAGAGAATGAATCTCCAGATTCTAGGCTGGTTCCTATTGGATTTGGAATATCACCTATGACTGATTTCTGATTTGGGAAAATAGAGAAGGATAATTGAAACTAAATAAAATGAACTAAAAGGTGATACACCAAAACTTGATTCAGATCTGTCAGAACTATAAACCAACACCTATAGGACATGCATTACTAAGATCTATAATAAAATTCACTACACAAAACATAGGCTAACCTAGAATTCACTATTAGGGTTTATGCCACAAATAGTAACAATTCTGCCAACAAACATGTAGCTTCTGCAAAAGGTTTACACTTTACAACCTAGAATAGGAATAAGAGTTAATTCACTAATCTATGCTGAAAGCCACATAACACTTAAATGTAGAAAAGTTGTACGGATTAATACAGAAACTCAGAAAAATGTATGAATAATGGGGACAAGATTTATTATCTTCAAAATCTGCAAAAATGGTTACATGAGAAAGTACAAAATATGCCAAGGAATATGTGCATTCACTTGACCAAAATATGCATAAAACATGAACCAGTGGCTACAAAATATATGGAAAAGATGTAAAGGAACAAAAATATCACTAATACCTCTTTTCCCTAAATTTTGAACCCCTAAAACTAAATAAGAGGCTCAGCTATATACTCTCTCATGAGTAAATTAGAAACCCTAACTCCCTCCAAAAAATTCCTCATAATCAGGAAGAAACCCTAAATTTAAGGCACAATACATACCCTAAACCTAGCCCCTAATGTTAGTATCTTTAAAATATACATCTCTTTTACAAAAATACAAATACATCAAAAATATATCAAAAATCCCCATATTACCATATAACCCAACCCCCGTGATATATGAAAAACCCTAAATCCTATCCCATATACCCTAACTATGTCTTAACACAAACATGCCAAACTTGACACCATAACTAAGGTCAATATGACCAAACCCATGCAAAAAATCTCATCTCCATCGTGGCATTGGTTGTAATGTCATGGCATTTGAATAAGGTTGTCGTGCACTGTAGTTAGTCTGGAGCATTTACTACTTCTGACTACAGATTTCAAAGTTTTCCAAAACTTGGCATATGCATTGTATTCTGCAAATATGCAATTGGGGGAAGATATTAGGGTTTCTTCTCAAGGCGCCGCCATGTTGTGATTATGGTGCTACTTTTGCTTCTCTGTGTAATTTATTAGCTAAAAAATAGCTTCCTCTTTGTTTGTGGTCAAGATCTTTGCATATAGTGGGTAATATTGTGAATTTTTAAAAGAGTTCAGACTATTTGCATGTACCTAGCACTTGGGTTCACTGAGAAATCAAGCTATGCATAACACTGGAGTTACTTGTTAATAGTTAGAGAGCTTGGGCTCTCTCCATTGCGGGCTCTCTTCTTGGACTGGAGTCTTCACATGCCATAATATATGGCGCTCTTCATGCACATCTTCATGGGCTTGTTTCCATTGAACTCAAGATGACATATTGCAATCTCTTTTTGTTTTATCTTTATATTTGACTGTGACTTTGAGTGAATCATGGAGCTTGGGCTCCAACTAATAGTGGGTTGTTGTGTGAAAAATAAACTCGGGCTCCTCTAGTTTATTTCACTCGAGTTAATAGAATTTAGGCTCGGTGCATGCTTTGTCTCTGAGTTCTTTGTGAAGAAAAGAGAGCTCGGGATCTCTCCATTGCGTGCTCTACTTGGAATTTTATTTTAATGCCATGAAACATGGTGCTTCTTTATGCATTTCTCCACTACACTCGGCTCCAAAACCATGACTTCTATGCATGAACTCCACAGATAAGTTTCTCCTTTTGCAATGTTAACACTCTATCTACTTTCTATTTGAACATGCTATTGTAATTTATTTTGGGGTTTTATTGATTTAGGTATCCATCTTTTGTAACAAATGATTACTGGGTTTTATCTTTACTCTCTATTGACTCCACCATGCATGTTGTCACTTTTGCTCCATAGTTTCTTGCTAGGATATCAATATAAGCTGTCTTTTGTAATAAAGAACATCTTTTGTTGGATACCCACATAGCTTATATCTGCATTATGTCTGATGTGGAAACATGAACCTGCAAATGATGATAAATTTGCATTTATTACTTGAATATATGCATGTTGTCTGTTGTAATAAAGAGTTGAACTGAACTTTTGTTGGCTCTACTGGATGTCTACGTTTGTCTTTTGTGATATTTTGTCTTCATTTTATGAAAAAACACTATTATTTCTTGTTTAGAACCATGCTTCTTTTCTGTGCATAATGTTCGAATGTGTAATGAAATGTTTGCATCTTTGACTTCACTGTGTGTTTACATCTTTTATGAAAATCGTGCTCTACCTCTATGCATCATGTCTGATGTTTCTATCATATGGTTTCACACTGCAAAATAGTAACATGTATTAGACTAATAAACAATGATCACCTCTTATGAAGGAATTACTCGTTAGGTTCGAGCTCAGGCTCGTGACTCTCATGAGCAATACTGTGAATTTGAGCTCGACCCTTGAATCATGCATATTTTATTTTTTAGTTGCACAACTCCATTATATATATGTGTTTTGGTTTTGAATTTCATACTAATTTGATCTTTGCATAGGCACATCTTTGAGTAAACATTTCCATTCTTACACAAACACTGCATTTTGTCATTTAAACATGAACAAAAGCATTTAAAAATAACACTGTTACTTTCTAATCCTAGAATATGTCATTTGTCCATTGAGTATGCATCCAAAAACATTAAAAAACCAACACTGTTTATCTAATTTCATCTTTGAATATGTATAATAACAACAATAGAAAATAATATTGCTCACCTTTTTTTATGAAAATTGCTTGTCCTCTATTTTTTATTCTTGATTGCAAAAAAGGATGTTACTGATATTCTATTTCTCTCTCATTCAAACATACTAGTCTTTATAACGGCATTAGGATACCATATTGTTTGATGAAAATAGTGTTTGAACTAGGTACATGCATATATTATAATGTAATTGACTCTTCATTATATGCATACTTATTTGCAATAGCATTAGTTTTCTCCTCTTGTAAATGCACTATTCTTTTGTTTCTCATCCTTATGCACTATTTTTTAATCCAATTCATATATGCATACTCATTTGATAATGTTGATGCACTCATTGTATATGCATAGATGAAACCTTGATAAACATCAATATTATCTTATATATGCCTAATCCATCTGATAACATACAACAAGTGTCATCTTACTTTTCTTGATGCATAACAAAAATCATCTTTTCAGCAACATTACAATTAACCATAACTTGTGCAGTAATGAAATATAGTGTTACCTCATTATTTAATTTGCAATTATTTTATTTGCACTTGATCATTCATTTCAATTTGGAACATCCATATTTTAGGGAATCCTTTCATTGTACATGTACCTTCTAGCAGCATTACTGTACTCTGCATTTTGTATTAGTAACATTTAAACTTATAACAACATGCTTACACATTGTACCAACCTCTAGGAAATGCATCTCCTTCTTTTGCATCCTCTCATTCCTACACTTTTGAACTCTCAACTTTCTTGTATTGCATTTAATGCATCTTGTGAGGTTTGAGCACGGGCTCGTGACATTCACTACATTTTTCTTTTAATCTGCAACTACTGAATTCATAGATCATGTTTCTTTTTGCGTTTGAATATAATTTTGCTTATTTTGCTTGCACACACCATCAAATCAATATGTTAGGTTAGTGAAAAGAATCAAACAATCAATGTTTGTGTGTGAGTGCCATGTGAAATGAAATTCATGCATGAATGTTTGTTGATTGGTTGTGTTTGACATCTTAATATGTTGATGTTCTGAAAATGGTTTCTTAGCTACAAGAACTAAATCCCTTTAATCCAGATTTTTGGTCTTACAAACAACAACTCCTGAATAATGCAGAATGATAACCATATACAGTAAAAGGTTTCATAGAGTTATGTCCCTTTGATACTTTTATTCAGTTGATGTAGATGCATATTTTGTTGTTTTATTGATGTTATTGGTAGATTTACAACTCTGAAAGTCTGATTTTTGTATGATGTTTTGGTTTCCATGCATTGCTTAGATCCATTTTGGATCTAATATTTTTCTCTTTCCATGATGTAGGACACATGACCAAAAGAAGACTTAGGATGCATAACAAACAAAGACAAGGCCAAGGACATGAAAACTCAGATTATGCAGCCAATCAGTTCCAAAATGCAGAAGACCTCTTAAAGGAAATGCATGGACCCCTAAACCTTATCATTCTTCTATTTTACTTTCAAAATTGTATATGTCCTCTAAGTACTCAATATTAAAGATGTAACCTTGAAGGAGCACTTTTTTACTAGATTCAGTTTGAATGCACAATGTAATGATCAATTAAGAATTTGTAAATTTGAGCATGATCAATAATTAGAGTGCAATAATATGATAATATGAATGCATTGCAATGTATTTCATCTTCATTAGCTGAATATTAATGTTAAAGATGTGTACCTTTATGCGATCTCTTAATGTTTATGATTGTCATACTGCATGTGTACTTAATTTTCTGTATTCAAGAAACTCTGCAACTTAGAACAACAACTATTCAATCCATAACTCAATGTAAAATAAGTGTCAACCCATCAATTTAGTATGAAAACTAAATTGGTAACACCTTTAAAAGGTATAAAACACCCTGTTAGGGGCCAAATTAGCATACAACTCTTACAATATATCTCTATTACAAATTGTTCTCAGTAATGAACAAAACAAGCATCAGCTATGCTTAGAAAGTTCCTGTTATAGCTCTTTAATGATCTCTGTCATTCTCTACTTTACCATTTGCATCTCCCAAAAACCATATCTCTCACATCTCATATTTCTCTCTATAAAATATCTTCATATATATATATATATATATATATATCTTTATCTTTTGCTAAGTCGTCTCTCTTAGCTAAATATTACATAGTTGGCTCTCAATACAAAATAAATTTGATAAAGAAAATATCAATTACATACTCAGTGCTATTATATAATAAAAATATATATTATCAAAAAACATAATCTATCTTAGCTTGCCAGGAGTCCACATCATACTCCCCAAATCATCGCTTCAATCCAACTACTTTGTATCACTGTTTTGCTACTGTCGCCTATATTTATTTCACAGTAACTCTCTACAAAATTTACCAAAATGAAATTGATCTTAGATGGAGGTCATACATACTCCATATTACCTCCCTCTAATATTGCACATCATAACTCATCGATCTCGATCTTCGATACCCAAAATACCTTTGTATTTCTGCTCTGTACTTAGTCGATCTCAGAATAGAATTACCAAAACTTAACTCCAGATCAATCGATCAATATGTCAGATGTGTTGCCATAAATGAAAACCAAAAAGTGAATCATAACACACAAAATTTATCACTTGCCAACAATCTCTCCCTTTGGCATTGATGGCAACACTTAACAAAAAAAAAAGACTAAGTGTTCCAACAAAACAAAAACTGTTTCTTCTTCTTCTTTCTCTATTTTTTTTCTCTTATCCCTTATACGTTATCTTCTCCTCTTCTCCCTCTGTTCATTTTTTATATTCTCTCTTCTCCCCCTTTGACAACAATTACAAAGGTGCATAAAAAAGTAATAAAACTAATTCTTGCTTACCAATTTTAGAATATCTTGAAAGGAATCTTCCAAGATATTCACTTTTGTACTCCATGACTTAAGCAATAGTTGACTAACATGGATTAGTCCATTCAATGAAAATGATGTTGTATCTTCTTCTTTTAACTCTTTTGGCATAGAGTTATCCAATGATTTTGTGTTTTTCTCCATGTCAGATAAGTGGGCTTCAATAATTGATAGCTTAGGAGTGATTAAACTCTTCAGCAAACCAAACCTTGTCATAACTCTCCCTTTCTCAATATCCAATACATTTAGTTTAGCTAAAATTATTGTTATTTATTTTTCCAACTCCATTACAAATTGTGAAGAGGTCTCACAACTATCCATTATGTTGTTCAAGGTTGCCCTGTCCTTGGCAATAATGTCTTCAATGTTTTGAAAATGTATGATAGGATTCATGCAATAACTAAATAGTTTCCTGCCATGTGAAACACAACTTTTTGCATTTTTTGTACTGGTTCTTAGAATCCCCAAGTTCCATGAGATAAACTGGCAAACTTCAAATAGTCTCTTCTCTGAGTATTTCTTTTCTGCTTTTCCTTTTGCAATCTTTACCAAGCTCTCATAATGACCATCAAACTCATCGAGTGCCATCTTAAAGTTTTCTATATCATCTCTGCTCTGGAAAACAATAGGTTCCTGGAAGCAATTTGTTTACATTATCAATTTCTCTGGTCATTACCTTAGTCTTCTTGTCACTCTTCTGCTCTGATCTTTCCTTTTCTTTAGTAAGTGCAGTGAAAGCTAAGCTCACTAGCTCATCCTCATCCATACAATCAACATCAATATATGTAGGTTTTTCTTTCCTTGCCAACAATAATATGGAAGACGTATGTTCCTCAGTTTTGATTTCATCTTTTTCTTCTTCTCTTTTCTGCTTGATTTCTTTCTATACTTCCTTTCTCTATTCTTTGCATTCTTCGTCCTTCTATGCTTCATTCTCTTCCATAACACTATCAATGTTTCCTTCAAAAGGGTCCTTCTCATCATGAGAAGTATCAAGTGTCACAGGCACACAAGAAACATAGAAATTTGGTTGTGTGTCAACTTCACTTCTATCAGTACTAGCCTCAACTATTTTGGAACTTTCTCCCATTCATAAGGGTATAGGCATTGTAGTCTTAGTAGGTGTGGTTTTCTCAGGAATAGAAATCATCAGTATCTGATCCAGTGCCTTCTTAGTCTCTTCAGTAACATCATCATACATTCTCACCATAATCTTTACTAGTCTTTCCTTAGTCCTTAATAAGGGTTTCAGTTCTTTGAATATTCTATCTCTCTCCTATATTGATATCACAGGAAGCATCTTGTCAATAACTTGATTTCTGATAGTCTCATCTTCAATTTGTGCCAACTGTTTCCTTATCTCTAATATCCCATACAACTCTTCAGGTATACTGCCCTCAATCTCCAATAGATTTTTCTTTAAAATAAGTAAATGATTTGCTACAATGTCTTCAATCTTAAGTTTGTCAATTTCTTCATACCTATTATAATATCTATCTATTGTAACCAAATTTCCTTTCTCAATTGCTCTCTTCTCAAGCATTGTCAAGTCAAGTTTCCATATAGGTCTATCACTTTCATATTTCTTCTCTTCTCTCTCAGTCCTCTGTTCTTTAGGTGGTTAATTCTTTTTGGAGGATCTAGTGCTCACTCTAGGAACCAATTTTAGTACATATGGGGTTTGTTGTGAAGATGAAGGAGTGTCTACATCAATTACTATAGTAGGTGCAATAGTTGTCATCACAACTTCAAGATGTGGAAGGGGTGACGTACTAACACTTGCCAATCGAGAATATCATTCTTCTAGTTTCCTCTTTACTTCTCTCAACTCTTCCTCAGTCAGTCATTCCTTAACTCCGCATTCATGAATAATGTTTTCAACTTTTCTTTTCCTTAAACTTCTAGTTTGTTCTTCTCTTACCTTAGCTGATTTTTCTTCATAAGTACCCCATCTTTTCTCAGATGAATCTATCTTAGATGCTATGAAATGTTCGATCTACATGGTCAGAACTTTTGAACTTACTTCATATCCCATAGGATAACATAATTTATTCCTTGGAACAACTGCTTCAAAGCATACATAATTAGTTTCAACTATGAAACAGATTGTATCCTTATATTTCTCAACTAAGTCTTTAGGAATCCTATATCTTTCTTTCATTTTCCTCTGAAGAATTTTGATCATCCCAAATAGTTCTCCATCAACCCATGTGTTTTTTTGTCTTCAATAGCTCTATGAAATCTAAATACCAGTAGGTATCCCTGTTCTCCAACCACTAGGGTACATTCTTGGAAATCTGTGCTCAATGTGTATGTACATATGCATTAGCAGTGAACCAAATCTAAAGGCTTTGGATTTGTATTTCTTTATCAACTTCACATTCTCCAAAAACTTTTGTGCCAATACTTCACATAGGTTATACTTTGTTTTTTCTATCACCATTTTGTAGTCCATCATAATAACTCCAGAAAAAAAAAAATTAGGTCTACTATTATAGTAGAATTTGTAACCAAGTATCATATTAATCAATCTCACATCTCGCTAAAAGATGTCATTCACTGTCATGGCTCACCTATCCCATTTTGAATGTGTTAGGGTTTCAACTTGCTTCTTGACATGTTTTTCTTCTATAGGACTGATGCCCGTATTGTCCAAACCAGTAATATCATGTATCAAGATACTACATATCTTCACAGGTTGTTCGCCTATCTAAAATGAACTGATCATGTACTATTATCAACAATATCTTAAACCATTCTTCTTCACTGAATTCATGTAAATCCAGAATCTTCATAATGTTTAGCTCATTAACATGTTTGTATTCATCTCTCATTATGCCATTATCAGTCATGTACTCCATTTAAGTAGAAATGTCATCAATATCCAGTATGTCATACTTTCAATGAATGTATGCCCTAATGTATTCTACATGTAAGATGTCATGAGGTGTCTAAGAAAATTCTCCTTCAGGGTCTTCTTCACAATATTTGAAAGGATGTTTCTTGAATTTATACCTAGGTCTATCCACAACATCAAATATCATGGGTACATCCATAGTTTCTGTATAAGTAGATGATGTAAATACCTTTCACACACTAAATTCTAAATATTCACTTCGATCGATCACACAAGGTAATTGCTAGATGGTCTGAATATCTTTGCTCTCTAATCTCCTTAGGTCTCTCTTCATCAAATGGTAAGGAAATAGATAATCATTAGGTGATTTATACAATGTTAAGTCATTAAAAGCTTGCATTGCCCAAAATCTATCCAATCGCTAATAAATCTCATGATCAAAATATATGCATCATCTGATGTTGCGATCTCAAATATATGTTCCATGATTTCGGCCATGATCATACCTAAGCTCACTAGAGCTTACCCTTCAAAATCAGGGGTGAGATATATTCTGATATCTTTATCCAATGCTCCCCCTAAGGCCATGATCGACCATTTAGGTTGATTATTCTCTATTAACATCAGCCAAAGATCTAGAAGCATCTACTTTCTCTCCTTGAACTAATGTATCACTTGTCTCCTTAATCTTTCATATATTTCGACTGTTATTTTCTTCTGCTTTCTTAAAACAATTGTCAAAGTCATTCTTTAAATCTGCAACTCTTTTTCCAATATCATTGCCATTATTCTGCGTATTCATAGGAGGTGGTACTCTTTTGTGGTTTACTCCATTATACCTGCAAAAATTTTCTATATGACCTGGATTGTTGCATTTTTAACATATCAGAGGTCTTCTATCCTGATTTACTTGTAGATTACAAAACTTCATGGTGTGTCCAATGTTATTACATCTGTAGCATGTAGGTTTCATAGTATGTTCTCTTTTATTGTCTTGTCTATATTCAGATTGATTGAGTTTCCTACATTCGGCCTTCTTGTGTCCATATGCATTATAGTTAAAAAAATAACCAGAAAAATTCTTAAAGGGGACATTACCTCTGCAGTCTCTTTTCTTGTGTCCAAACATATTACAACCAAAACATCTACCTTTGAAAGGTCTGATCTTCTCTTTAGGTTCTTCAAGAATAGGTTTTTCAGCATCAATCTTCCCATCTGGTTTCTCTTCCTGATTCTTTAATCATTCAGCTTCATTAAACCCAATATGAGTCATATAACCTTTAGGTTTCTATCTATCTCTTTGTTCATCGATCAAATCACTACTAGAGTGAAGTTTGTGAATATGTCTCTTGGCTTCAACAAGTTCACCTTTTATGATATGATTGTATTTCTCTAATTCTAGATACTTGTTTTTAAAGAGGTTGACCTCATTTCTCATTTTTTCTATCAAAACATTTGCACTATTCAAAGATTCTTCAATCTTGTTTTTAGCATCTTTCTCTTGCTGAATTTCTTTAGTCATTCCTTTGTTTTCAAGCTTCAGAATGTCATTCTCTTTTTCAAGTTTCTTTATCTGATCTGAATTGCCATTGTTTGAGTCTTCTTTTATCTGAACCACAAGATCTTGTCTCTAACTTCTTGAAAGTTCATGTTTTTATTTCAATTTATTTATGAATCCATCTGCTTTCCTTAGATTGAATTTAAATTCTTCATTCTTAGCTTTGACTTTCTCAAGGTCTTCAAGTGCATCTTCAAAGTTCTCGTATAAATTATTTTAATCCATTATGATCTCCCTTAATCTAATAAGCTTTCTCTCCAAGGGCCAAATGCTCTGATATCAATTGTTAGGATTAGGTAATACTGAGAGGGGGTGAATCACTATTACAACACTTAATATAAAATTTGAAACAATTCAACATAAACCATAAGCATACTAAAATCAAAGAAACATAGACAAATAAAATAGTACACATAACACCATTATTTATTGTCGAGGAAACCCTGGCCAAGGGAAAACCCTGATGGGGATGATACCCACAAGCATTCACTAAAGTATAGTGTCCTTGTTAGGAGACCTAGCCCTTTTAGGAGCTGAATATTACATAGTACAATTCCTTGTTAGAGGAATAAAAACTCTGTTAAAGGTATAAAACACCCTATTAGGGGCCAACTAAGCATACAACTCTTACAATATATCTTTGTTACAAATTGTTCTCAGTAATGAACAAAACAAGCATCAACTATGCTTAGATAGTTCATGTTATAGCTCTTTAATGATCTCTATCATTATGTTCTCTACCATTTTCATCTCCCAAAAACCATATCTCTCACATCTCATACTTCTCTCTACAAAATATCTTCATATATATATCTTTATCATTTGCTAAGTCAGCTCTCTTAGATAAATATTACATAGTCAGCTCTCAATACAAAATACATTTGATAAAGAAAATATCAATTACATAGTCTGTGCTCTTACATAATCAAAATATAGATTATCAACAAACATAATATATCTTAGTTTTCCAGGAGTCCATGTCATACTCCCCAAATCATCGCTTCAATCCAACTGCTATGTATCACTATTTTGCTACTATCACCTATCTTTATTTCACTGTAACTCTCTGTAAACTTTACCAAAATGAAATCAATCTTAGATTGAGGTCATACATACTCCATAGTATCTACCTCTAATCTCGCACATCATAACTCATCGATCTTGATCTTTGATACCCAAAATACCTCTATATTTTTGCTATGTACTTAGTTGATCTCAGAATAGAATTACCAAAACTTAACTCTAGATCAATTGATCAATATGTAATATGTGTTGCCATAAATGAAAACAAAAAAGTCAATCATAACACACAAAATTGATCACTTTCCAACATATAATGTTAATCTAGGAAACTAGGATGAAGAAGGAAAAAATTGAGTGCATAAAATTTTGTAAAATCATGGATATGGTTGCCACTAGTTCAGATGGAGCATCCAGAGGTCTGATGACTCTGTGGAACTCTTCAAACCTGGAGTCTGAAGTCATTCATGAAGAAGGTAATTTTTTACTTATGAATTTCATGAATATAAAGGATAATGAAACTTGGTACATTATGAACATCTATGCTCCTATTTTGAAAAAAGTAGATCTTATTGGGACAAACTTAGAAGCATAGCTTCCATGTTAGATCTTTCTAAAGAAATTATTATGGGGGATTTTAACACCCCCCTCAAAGAGGGGGAAAAATAGGGAGGCATCAACCTAGATTTGGAAAGCAGGCAAGAGCTTATGGACTTCATTAATGATCAAGTCCTCTTAGATGTTGACCTTCAAGGTGCGAGCTTTACCTAGAGTAACAAGAGAATTGGGAAAGAGTGCATCCAAGTCCGACTGGATAGGGATTTGATCACTATTGATTGGTTGAACTCTTATAATAGTAATTTATCTTCCCTGGTGTAGATTGGGTCAGACCATTCTCCACTGGCTCTTACTTTGGACCCGCTTATTAAGCAAAGAAATTTCCCCTTCAATTTTGAAAAGATGTGGACTACTCATCCTAATATTACTAACAAGATTTTGGAATGGTGGAATATTGATGTTAAATGATCTACTATGTTCAAAGTGGCTAAAAAACTCAGAAATGTCAAGATAAAAATTAAGCTTTGGAATAAGAGAGAGTTTGGGGATATCTTCTCCTCCAAAGAGAAGGCCATATCAGATCTCTATCAAGTCCAAGAGGAAATCTAGAGAGACGGGTATGATGAGGATAAATTGCATCAAGAAAAAATCCTGCTTTTAGAGTACCACAATGTGATAGGGAAGGAGGAGATGTACTGGAAGTAGAGATCTAGATCCATATGGTTGAGGGAGGGGGACCAAAATATGTGGTTCTTCCACTTGTCCACTATGAAACATAGGTCTACCAACAGGATCAGTAGCATCAAAAGGGGGAACAAAATCTTGCAGGATGACAAAGACATATCTACTGCTACAATTGATTTTTTCTCTTCCCTTCTTTCTAAAGACCAAGACCTCTTGGAGGGGGACCAGGAGAACCTCTTGAAAAACATTCCCAAAATCATCTCAGAAAATAAAAACAAAGTCCTAAATGCTATTCCTAATTTGGAAGATGTTAAAAAATCCCTGGATTCTCTTCCTGGAGATAAGGCCCTAGGCCCGGATGGTTTCCCTATGTTTTTCTTCTATAGGTACTGGGAAATATTCAAATGTGATGTTGTCAAAGCAGTGCAGGAATTATATGGATCCAAAAACATTCTTAAGGATCTCAATGCTAATTTCTTGGTTCTCATCCCTAAATTCTCCAGGGTAGATTCTTTGGAGCTCTTTAGACCCATAAGATTATGCAACTCTTTCTACAAGATAATCTCTACAGTCATTACCATCATAATTCTCAAAGTACTCCCCTCTATCATTGCTCACCGAAAATCTAGATTTTTTCTAGGAAGATAGATTCTTGAATCCATTGTGGTAGTGCATGAAGTGATACATTCCTTAGAGGTTGGTAAGAGGGAAGGATTCCTTCTCAAGCTAGACTTTTCCAAGGCCTATGACCGGGTTGATTGGTCTTTAATATTGAAGGTGCTTGGAGATTTTGGTTTTAACATGAATACTTGTAAGATCATCCATCAACTTATCTCTTGTCCCTCGTTGGAGGTGTTGGTCAATGGGTCTCCTTCTACTTTATTTGAAGCCTCTAGGGGTTTGAGACAAGGAGATCCCCTGTCTCCCATTCTCTTCATTATTTTGGCTGAGTGTCTTGGGAGATTGATAACAACTAAAAGGAGAATTGGGGAGCTAAAAGGCATCAGACTATCCTCAAGTATCACTATTTTCTCTCATCAGCAATTTGTTGATGATACCATTTTAGGAGGGGAGGCTTCAGTGAGAGAATCTAGAGCTATTAAATACCTTATGGACTCCTATATTAGAGCCACAAGGCAATCTATCAACTGGAATAAGAGTTATCTCTTCTATATCAATAACCCTGAGGTTAGACAAAGGAGAATTGCAGACATCTTGGGATGCATAATTGGGTCCCTCCCCTCTAATTACTTGGGTGTCCCTCTCGGTGTAAAGCCCCCTAAAGAATTCTAGAACAAAATCATTGATAGATTAAATAAGATATTGGCTAGTTGGAAGGGGATAACTCTCAGTCAAGCAGGAAAAATTTAGTTGGTTAAATCTACTCTTCAAAACCTGCCAACCTATGCATTAAGCCTCTTCTCTATTCCTGCTAAAGTCGAGGAAGAAATGGAAAAATTTAAAAGAAGATTTTTTTGGTCAAGGGCAGAAGAGCATAAGAGATTTCCTCTAATTTCTTGGGACAGAGTTTGCCTCCCTAAAAGTGTCGGAGGTCTTGGTATCAGGAGAATTAGGCCTTTCAACAGAGTGCTCCAAGTGAAACAGATATGAGACATCTTCCATGGAAAGGGGGAATGGAGATGCTTATTTGAATATAAGTATCTTTCTAATGACTCTTTGAGTTATTTCTTTGATTGTGATGAAATCCCAAAAGGCTCTTTTATCTAGAATGACTTCCTTTATGCTAAAGATTTAGCCAAATCTAAAGCTAAATGGAAAATTGGTAATGGCCAAACTGTTAATTTATGGAATGACAATTGGCTATAGTTTGGTCCCTTGAAGGAGTATAAGCCCTATAAAATATGGAAGGATGAGTGTAACCAGCAATTTGGCTCCTGGTTCTGCAACTATAAAATAGAAAATACTTGGGTGGACTTGCTCTCTGTCTCCCAGGATTTGTCTCCCCTTACCATTGCTCTGAATGCAATTTCTTTGTACCCTAATTAGGATGTCTTGATCTGGGATGGATCCCCTAAAGGTAACTTCATCGTTGCTTCATCCTACTCTTACTAGATGCAACAGGAAGCCAAGCCATTTTGGGCTAAAGCATAGTTCCCTGGCCTTATCCTCCAAATTAATGTCTTCTTCTAGATTTTTCTCCAAAACCGTATACTTACTGTTGATAAACTTTAAAGAGAGGCCTCTTGATCCCCAATAGGTGTGTTCTTTTTATGTGTCAAGCTGAAAATGTGGAGCACCTATTTCTTCATTTCCCCTATGCCAGTTCTATCTAGTATCACATCCTCTTTGTATTTGGGTTGCAATGGTGCTTTCCTTCCTCTATTCAGGACCTGTTTTCCCACCGAACCCTTCCTTTCAAGCATACTTCTTTTCAAAATATCTGGACCTAGGCTCTCCCTCACCTGTGCTGGGGAGTTTGGAAAGAGTATAACAACCGTATCTTTAGGGACTGTAGTGCTCCTCCCAAAATCTTTTTTGAGAATATTCATCATGATTTATTGGAAAATTATGTTTCCTATGGAGGTACTAACCCTTTTGCATGAAAAGAAAACTCTGCTAATCCTAAGAAGACCAACAACAAAAGATAGAATTGCTCCTGGAGCTATCCCCCAGAAGGCTGGTTTAAAGCCAACTTTGATGATGCTGCCAAGGGTAACCTGGGAAAGGTGGGAAATTGTGGTGTGATCCAAAATTTCTTTGGTAAGGAAACTGCTACTTTCATCCTCCCACTTGGCATGCAAATCAATCACCATGTGGAAGCCAATGCGGCCCTCCAAGTTACCAAATTAGCCCATAATTTGGGGATCAAAAAACTATGGCTAGAAGGTGACTCTAGCAACTTTATAAAATACCTCAACAAATCACACCCACCATCGTGGACTATCGCCAATATGATAGAAGAAAACCACAACCTTTTGAACACATTTGAGAAAGTACACATATTCCACGTCTATAGGGAAGCTAACCAGGTTGCCAACTGGTGTGCCAACTTGGCAGTAAAAAGTGACAATCAGATTCAATGGCTTCACAGAGGAGACCTCCAACGGGAGGTGATGAATTTAGTCGAATATGATAGAATCTAGGGAAATGAGGTTATTAAAATTATTAATCATGATAGTTAATGATGCACTTTGCAACGGCTTTCCCATAAATGGAAAGTATGGGATTGGCATGAAAGGTAATGATTCCAAGTCACTGTTAGGATTAAGTAATACTGAGAGGGGGGTGAATTAGTATTACAAGATTTAAAATAAAATTTGAACCAATTCCATATAAACCATAATAATACTAAAATCAAAGAACATAAGAAAATAACACAGTACTCATAACACCATTATTTGTTGTCAACAAAACCCTGGCCAAGGGAAAACCCCTATGGGGATGGTACCCACAAGCATGAACTAAAGTATAATTTCCCTATTAGGAGACCTAGCCCTATTAGGAGTTGAATATTACATATTAAAATTCTTTGTTAGAGGAATACAACCTTTTTAAAGGTATACAACACCCTGTTAGGGGCCAACTGAGCTTCCAACTCTTACAATAATACTTTTTTTACAAAATGTTCTCAGTCATGAACAAAACAAGCATCTTCAATGCTTAGATAATTCCAGTCATAGTTATGTAATGATCTCTATCATCATGTACTCTTCCATTCATACATATATCTTATTCTATCTAGTACATAAATTCATTTATTCTCTCTACAAAAGATCTCCATATATATATATATATCTTTATCTTTAGCAAGTCGGCTCTCTTAACCAAATATTACATAGTCAACTCTCAATACAAAATATAATTAATAATGAAAATATCAAATACATAGTCGACGCTCTTACATAATAAAAAATATATTATCCACAACCATAATCTAACTTATCTTGCTAGGATTCCATGTCATACTCCCCAAATCATCGCTTCAGTTTAACTTCTTTGTATCTTTGTTCTGCTGCTATCGCCTGTCTTCAATTCTCTGTAAATATTTTTAATCATCACAAAAATCAAATTGATCTTAGATGTAGGTCATATATACTCCGTAATATCTTTCTCTAAGCTCACATGTCATAACTCATCGATCTCAATCTTTGATACCCAAAATACCTTTGTATTTCCACTTCTGTGCTTAGCCGATTCCAGAATTGAATTACCAAAACCTAACTTCAAATCAATCAATAAATATGCCAGATGTGCTGCCATAAATGAAATCCAAAAAGTGATGTAACACATACAAAATTTATCAATTTCTAACAATCTCTCCCTTTGGCATTGATGGCAACACTTAACAAAAAAAATGACTAAGTGTTCCAACAAAATAAAAACTCTCTTCTTCATTTCTTCTTCTGCTCTCTTCTCCCCTATTCATTTTCTTCTCTCTTCTCATTTTATTTCTTATTCCCATTTATTTATTCTCTCATTTTTTATTCTCTCTTATCCCCCTTTGACAACAATAAAAAAGGTGCATGAAAAAAAAATACAACTTAGTGCTTGTTCACCATTTTCATAATATCTTGAAAAGAATCTTCCAAGATCTTCACTTCTTCACTCCATGACTTAACCAATAGGTGAATAACATGAATTAGTCCATTAAGTGCATATGATTTTGTCTCTTCTTATTTCAACTCTATGGGCATAGATTTTGTCAATGATTCTACAGTCTTCTCCATGTCAGATAAGTGAGTTTCAAGAATTGATATCTTAGGAGTGATTAAACTCTTCAGCAAACCAAACCTTGTCATGAATCTCCCTTTCTCCATATCCAACACATTCATCTTATCCAAGATCCTTGTTACTTTTGTGTCCATTTCCATTACAGATTGTGAGGAGGTATCACAACTTTCTATCATTCAGTTCAAGGTTTCCCTATCCTTAGCAATAATGTCCTCAATGTTCTGAACATGTTTGATTGGGTTCATGCAATAACTGAATAGTTTCCTACCACGTGCAACACAGATCTTTGATTTTTCAATAACATATTTCAGTATGCCCAAGTCCCATGAAATAGACTGGAAAACTTCCATTAGTTTCTTCTCCAAGTATTTCTTCTCTGCCTTTTCTTTTGCTATCTTCACTAGGTTCTCATAATGACCATCAAACTCATCAAGTGTCATCTTCAAGTTCTCTATATCATCTCTACTCTAGAAAACAATTGGTACTGGAAGAAATTTATTCACAGTATCAATTTATATAGACATTACCTTAGTCTTCTTGTCACATCTCTCCTTTTCTTTAGTGAGTGCAGTGAAAGCTAAACTCACCAAATCATCCTCATCCATGCAATCAACATCAACATCAACATCTATAGGTTTTTCTTTACTTTCCAATAATAATATAGAAGATTTGTCAATTTTGGTTTTGTCTTTGTATACAAGGAAAATATCATCTTGCAATCACTCACAAAAACATGAAATCATTAGAGGGTTAGCATCTAAATGTAGAGCCTCCCTCATTTCCCTTTTATGATTGACATTCTAAGAGGCATAGATTGAGTTAGTATTGCAGTATAACCCGATAGTACCCTTGTGAGATTGTACCTCAGGGTGATTTAGGTATACTTAAGTTAGGTGAACTGCCTTAGGCTTGGGATGCATTGTGAAATCCTGCTAAGATAGGACTATTTGAGATGAGTTTTTGATGTTGTTTAAATCATGTGAAAGGCCTTTATGTGAATTCTGTATGATACATTATGGATTTATACTTTATTAGATCAAACTGAATTTGATCATTTAGACTCTAGAGGCATAGTATATTATGATGCTCATGATGATTAGTTTTATGATACAATTATGGTTTTTCATTTATGGTTATTTGGATCTAATGAATATGCAATGGATTATATATGCTTAGGTGATCTATTATGAAATTGTGATTTGATTTAGTTATGATGCAATGTGATTTCTATTGTGAAATGAAAGTTAAATGCTTAAATGATTCTATAAATGCATATGATCTTAGGAGCTAAATTGATTTTGTATATGTTTCATAAAGGTTTTGAGTAATGTATATTTCATTATGATGTATATTATATTTTTTTAGACTACTGATCTTTGGATTTAGTGTGCAGAGAATAAGACCATGGTATTAAATCGGGGAACCAAACCTAGGTTTATGTGAAATTCAGTAAAAGCCAACATTGTGTTTAATGAGAGACAAGACCTTGTTGTATCATGTTTAATTTTGTAAACGTAAATGTGTTCTTGAATGTATTTATTTCAAAATTGTAAATTGTATATTTAATTCTCATGTGAAATGTGCCCAAGTGGATATGTCATGTGTCTAGTGATGTGTAAAAGTGTGTGTGTCACTTAACACTTGTGTTTGTGTACATGTGGCCATGACATGTCCACTTGGGGATTGGGTTCCCACCTACCTAAGTTAGTACCATAGCGGACCCCCATGTGCATTTGTTGGTTAGGGAGCTGGAGGTGTGGTCATTTTAATTGAATTTCGTGAGTATGCTTTAAGTGGACTTTTGGAGGGTTAGAAAAGTGCTTAGGGGTGTGTTAGGGTCATTTTTAGGAAGCCCACTTGATATACCTATGGGTAAGGGTCATTTTTAACCCTAGGATAACCCTTGGTTGATCAAGAGACCCTTCCAAAACTTAGATTTTCAAGATGGACGAAAATCAACTTTTGGAAGCATGATCTTGGATAGACCACCCTTCCATTTAGGTGCAAAGACTTTGCTTACTTTTTTGAATTTATTTCCTAGGATCTATTTTTAGAAATTTGTAAGAAGCTTAGGGAAGAGAGACCAATGAGATGCTTTCCTTTTCCCCATGAGTTTCTAGTGGCCTTTTTAGAGGGGACTCTCCATGTTGGAGAGTTTGAACACCCACTCTCTATCTTAGAGACATTGCTAGTTTTAGAGAAGGTTGGAGAAAGAGAATTAGGAAAGAGGGAGCTCTTCATCAAATTTCTTCCTTAAGCTTGGATCTAGGTTGGTGGCACTAACATTTTTGTGCTTATTGCATTTACTTGTTTTGCATATTAGTAGTAGCATTATGTTGGTTTGAAAATTACTTATTGTAAGTAATCCTTTCATGTTAGTATGTGTTGTGATGGAGAGTTTGAGTTTGGTTTCTTTCTTTTATTGTGGTTTTTATTTTTGTTGAGATTTAAATTTTTTTTTGAATGGGAGTCTCAAGGTCCACTCACCCTTGGGAGGGAAGAGTAGCCTTGGGGGTGAAGGTATAGTGACAGCCCATAGGTGTAGAGTCTCTCCTCAAGGAGGAGAGGGAGAAAACATGGAGTATGGGCTCCATGAAGTCAATCCACCTTTTTATTTTGGTGGTAATAAGGGAGTTGTTTATGGTTTGAAGCATTGGGGGCATAAGAGAGTTGTTTTTCACTTGGAAGGAGATGAGAAGATGTTGTTTTTGATGCCTTGTGAAGGCTGTTTTGTTTCTTTCTTCAATGGATTTCTCCCCTTGGGTACTTGGTCCACTTCACCCAATTGTAGGGTCAATATGTGACCCATTGTGACAGCCATGGTTGGGATATTTTTTTTATGTATTATTGTTTTTTTTTTCATTTTTTTGGTGTTGTTTGCATGTGTGTTTCCTGCCTTGTGTTAGCTCTTTTTCTTGTGGAATCAATTACAATGGAAATAAATGTCGAACTCTCCTATACCCAAGTTGGATTCTCACAAGGAAAAGGCTAATTAAAAAGGATGGAAAATCCTTCTACACTTTGGGCTCCACATACCCAGGTGGGTGTACCTTTGATAGAATATTATTTTTAGCAGTTTTTAACAGTGGATTAAGGATTGGTAATCCTTCTTCTTTTTATGCCATTTAGGCCTAGGAAGGATAACCTATTGATTCACTCTTCAAAGAATCACTAAGATGAATTGTAATGAATAGAATTAACTAGACATGTACTTGAAATAACAAAAATATAAAGATTGATTGAATTTGAATTGATGATAACAACCACTTGTAAGCATTTTGACCAGTGCCTAATCATGGGTGATAGAGTCAAAACATAGCATACACATATTAAAGATAATCAATAGAAATACAAATGAACCTCAGATATAATGCCTTACAAACTATCCTCTCATCCTCACACCCCTGTATCAAATCCTTGCATAAACCCTAATCCTCTGCAATTATCTGCAAGATTTAAAAATCTCCTTGAAAGCAACTCACAAACAAGAACATGAATATCTTATAACTAGTATACTCAAAATGCCTTACAAATTGAACATACAAGAATTAATAGCAAATGCAAGAAGACATCATTGACATCAAAATGGAGATTCCATTGTATTTTATTAATGTAAATTTGAATATCAGTACATTCAAAAGACTTAAAACCAACATTCAGACACAATTCAGTAATCTACCTTGTAGTCTTATTTTTACCATCCCTTTTACAATATTACAACTTGATACTTATAGATAGCCACAGTCATCTTGGAATCCTTTTGGAAAATAAGGATGCAACAAGATATGGATGACTGGGCTAGTAGACATAATACAGTTTATAGATGAGACAAAATTTCAGGCGGATGGGGGTAACAAATCTTTGCTCTTAGCCATGTAATATTTTGTCTTGTGACCGCCTGAATGCTTGAAGTTGCTCTGAGGTGGCTGGGTCCTTGTCATCTAGAAATTGTTCTCTTGTTGGTGCAGAGGCCCCAATATTTTATTTCTTCAAACTTCTCAACCTCTTTGGTGTTAGCTGTCCCCTTTATGTTGATTGTCTCATGCTACCCGGGTGACTATTCCATACTTTCTAACCCATGTGGTGAACCCCTCATCACTCGGCCAACTGAAACTAAGGAATTCATCTTTCTGGCTGTTAAACTCTTCCCAGTCATTGTTAGCTTTCTCAAGTTCTACCTCCTAGGATTCAAAAAATGCTTTGGCTTTGCTTAAGATATCAATAGTCAACACAAACCAGCCAATATTTGCCAATGTAACAATACTTTTTGTCCTGCTGGTTAGTGCTTCATTCAATTGTCTCAGCCATAAGGCTTCAATTTTTATGTTCCCATCTTCTTTGAACATATTGGGATACATATCATATCTATCCACGGAAAACTCTTCTCTCAGAATTGTGACCCTTTTGATGATCATGTTCTTCTTAATGTCCAAATTAACCATCAGTTTGAGACATTTATGGGTGCTTGTCAGGATAATATCAATGTTATTTTGTTCCTTTGAGAGAGAGTAAAAGTATTTGACATGGGCTGCCTTCCCTTTCCAATTATTCACTATCAGATCCCACTGCTTCTTTTCACCCTCATGTTTGTTGGTGATGCTTGCAATCTTCTTTCCTAGTAAATAAAGGTTAGAAAGGTTAACCTCACTGGCACACCTTTTGAGGTTGGAAAATATCTGATCTAAATTTTTTTGCTTTACCAATTCCTCAGCCTCTTTGTATGCCGGGGAATCTTAAAGATCCCTTTTACCCTCTTCTTCTAGCCTTGTTCTTTTACTGATCAACCTGTTCTTCTCAGCCTCTAATTTTTCTCTTTTAGCATCAATGGCTTCTTGGGTAGTAGGACTTAAAGGTGCAGGGGAAGCGGGATATGTTACAAATGGACTAGAGGAGGAGGGTTGATGAGGTTCTTGAGCAATTACCCCTTGGGGCACAAATTGGATCTTTTGTTTACCCTCCAGCTCTGCTATTCTGTTATCTTTCATCAAAGATTTAACCTTTTCCTTATTATAAGCTTTAAGTACAAATTCATATCTCTCATTTAAGCTGACATAGGCCTCCTTTTCTCTCTCAGCTACCTTCATGCCTAAATTAGCTGTTTGAACCACAAGGTTTGCAGCTTCAATTCCTGAAGTGTCAGCAACCCTCTTTACAATTAGGTTGCCTGTATCTTCAACATCATCATCTTCCTTTATTCTCCTCTTGTCTTTTTTATTTAATGACTAGATTGCCAGAGCTGCATGATCTTCACTAAAATGGACACCAATTGATGTCCCAATAGTGCTCATAGGTTTAGCTTGCTTTCTTACATCATCAAAGACCACTGCATCCTCTAGAACCCATTATGGAAATATGAGAACTCCCTACCTTTTAACCATTTGTCTATCCTCTTCAGGGGTAATCTTATCAAAATTTGATATCATTTCCTTCTTAACTTCTTTCTCTACATCCTCCTTGGCAGAGTTGGGTTGAGCTTCTAGCATCTTTTGGCACTTGTGATTGTAATCATCAATATGGCACCTCCATAGAAATTGAATGAAACCCCTGGTTTTGATGAAATTGTCATCAGACAAGAATTCATCACTGTCCTATTTGGTTACAGGATCGAACTCCTTACTAGAAAACTCTGCTACTGTGAGGTCAGTTATTGTATATCTAGGTGCCTCTGGCATCCCTTCTTGCAGCTCTTGAGTGGTAACAACTACTTCACCAGCATTCCTCAATTGTACTAGTTGTTCAGCAATGGCCTGATCATCATACTACATGTGGGATTGGGAAGGAGAGTATAATTCACTCTCCTATTCTTTGGTTTCCACCCTTTGCCTTTTGGGAGAGGGCACCTCTTGAACACTGATATCTGTTGGTATCTTTCCCTTATGGTGAAGAGGCTAGTCAGCTTTGAGAGCAATAGTAGTGTATCCTCTCCTTTTATATACTACATAATTCCCTGGTGGGACTATTCTACTCTGTGGAAATCTATTCAGGACAACAAGAGCCCTTTCTGCATCATTTTCAACTGCTCTTTTCCTCTTCTCATTTAGGGTTTGCATAATTCCCTCAAAAAGATTCATTAGGGAATCAATTTTGTAAGACCATGGGAAAAAATCCTTTAAAGGATCATAAGTCTTGTCAAAATTTCATACAAAGTCCAAAGACTTCTTGTACGCCATCCATTTCTCTTTCCTAATTTCCTGAACATCAAGGTCAAAAATATTTCTAATGATATCCTCTGGATAATTGAATCGATGTTCTAACATCACACATTTAGTCCTCTTCCTGAACATACCCATAATAAAATCTTCATTGTCTGCACATCTGGACACTGAAGTGTCTAAATGATAGGGCTCAAAATACTTATCAAACTATGTCCACCCACCTTTGGTTATGATGAAGTGATGGGATCTAGTGAGGGTAGGAAAGATATTTCCCTTCATCTTTCCGGTCAGGGCTTCTTCCTGTAGCCCACCTGATTGCCTTATAATTTCTGCTACTCCAATCTTGAGTGGGACTCTGTAGGGTAGCACATAAGGAGTACCTCTGAAACCATAAACCCTAATTACTGTAGAAAAAGGGTAAAAAATTAGATCTCCCCAATTCTGAACAATTTTTAACTCTGGGGCATATTCCATAGGCCTTAAAAGCCTCATCATTTCATTGTGAACCCTAGCATTCTGGTTACTCAGCAGTGACTTGAGTCTAGTTGTAAAAACCTTATCAAAATACACATAACTAGCACCCTTCCTATCCCATGACAAATTTGCACTCCACATTTGAACAGGCAATTCTTTACCATCTTGGAATTTATCCAGTTCCATTTCTTCCTCAAAGAAGTCTGCACTGTTGAACAAGAACATATGCATCATGAGGGAATACCAACCCATTGGTTTCTGTATGTTGCCATCTTGAATTCCGCATAGACCCTCATGCATCTCCTGAGCAATATAGGATGCATAATCAAATACTACTGACAAGTGGGGATGCAAAATTTGAATAACCATTAGCATTATATGGACAGGAATTGCCACATCTTCATCTATCCCCAAAACATTACACAGAGCACTGTACATCTTTCTGGCCTTGCCATTAAAAAGATCCAACTTGAAGGGTTTTGGGGTCCTAGGCCCCACTACAACCAAGTTCCCTATTTTATTGATATACCCCTTCAATGCTTCACCCCTGTAACATTCCTTCTGATTATGGTATACTTCTTTAAAGTATTCAAAATCAATATCATCCATATGTTGAGAGGTATCAGTCATCTTGAAAATCCTTCTAATTTCATTAGCTGATACAGTCAATAGTATATTTCCCTAGGTATCCCTAACAACCCTAGCCACCTTAACATAAGTGTTTGCAATCAAGGTGAACAAATCAATGTCCATGAACACACTAGGTGCTATCAGTTTTCCCACATCTAATTCCCAAATATTACAGTCTGGGGTAGGGGAATTCCTCTGGCGATAGGCCATCCTGAACAGAGTGAGGCCATCAAAACTAGTATTGGCATCTTTCGCCCATCTACCGGAATCATATAACCCTTCTCCAATTTTGAAGCAGGGATGTGGTGAAACTACCCTTTTAATTTGTGTGGCATCTCTTGAGGACAGTGGCAATTGCTGTAACAAATATTCCCTAACATTCCATTTTTGGTAATCAATCTCTCCAGAAACCTCAACTCTAGGGGCCATTCTTAGGTTTTTTCTTTAGATACTAGACTCAGATTCTGAAACAAACCTCTTAAACCTTTCTGAACTGCAAATTCCACCACAATTTGAATGCTAGTGAATCAGTAAGCTTACCCGTTCTACACAAAAGTTGCATGAAGCCAATTTTCTCTAGAATCCCATTTTTTCTCGAATGATTTTGATGAATCATTGTGACTGCAAGTCGACTTAATCAATTCTATGGCCTCAATCAAATCAATCTTTCAAATTGAATTTGATTGGAGTTTTCACACGTTCTGCAATTAATTCACAGGCTTCAATTTCGTGGCTTAACGGCTCTCTGCAACTTATTTTATCAACTTTGAATTTGAGCCGTTGATTCTGGACATCATTCTCTACATTCGACGACTATCTTATTTTCTCAAAAAAAACTGTCCACCGAGGACACATGTCACCACCTCTTAATCACTTACTCACTAGATGTCAAGCACTTTCCCTTTAAGTGATTAAGCGAGCCGTCGGATATGAAACAATTTAACTATGGTTTAAGTTCTCGCCAGCTCTGAATGCTCGGGTCCACCAGCTGCCAGATGTCATCACCACTTAATGGCTTGCCCAATAGATGTCATGCATCTTGGGTATAAGCCATTAAGCTAACCATTAGATCTTTCTAGGCTTTAACACCTTTTATACTTGTCTGCAACTTGACCCACACTCTTTCCTGGATAGGTGTCACCTCTGCTTAATCGCTTGCCCATTAGATGTCGTGCACTTTTCTTTTAAGCCATTAAGAGGGCTGTTCAATCTTTTCATACTTGCCCACTGTTTAACTGAGAACCTTTATGACTTGTTTGGCCCCACCAAGGACATGTATCACCACCACTTAATCACTTGCTTGATAGATGTCGTGCATGTTCTAATTAAGCCATTAAGTGAGCCGTCAGATTTAAAACAACTTTCCCACTGTTTAACTGAGAACCTGTTGGTGCCCAAAAATGCTGAATTGAATTTCCTTTGGAATAAAAATGTTGAATTGAATTTCCTTTGGAATTTCCAATCTAATGATGGGAAATCCATTTATTTTTGGCCAACTAATGGAAATGATCGATTATGATCCTCTTCCCCTACGCTTCTGGCTCTGCAGGACCAAGGCGGGTGGACCTTCACCTGAACAGGCTTTTTATAGCAGATAACCTGTGTATGGAACTCAAACTTTTATCTCTCAAAGTATGGCAAGGAACTTGAAATAAATATAACTGAAATCAATATATCATGAACTGTAAACTAAAATACTTTAAGTAATTGAAAGAGTGTTTAGTAAATGTGTATGTAATTTGAAATGAACAGATAGATAAGATATCACAAAACTATAAACAATGAACTAAATAACTATAATCCAAATAATGATTAGACCAGTGCCTTATTCTACCATGGGCAATAGAGTCAAGATCATTCCAATCTTATGTTCAACCTCAGAGATAGTTTTACAAGAAAACTTATCACTTCAAAGGTGTTAAGGAATGTACATGCAACCTAAAACAAATTCAAAGATATTTCAAAAGGGTAATACTTCTCAGATGACAGACCAATTGACTAAAGCCTCAATCAACGGAATTTAACCATGCAAAATGAGAAAACCAATTG
>MU223127.1:265048-304873 GCA_018584345.1 Thuja plicata | reverse complement strand
GTGCATATGATGTCTCTGGTCTTTTGGCCTCCATAGATTTTTCTTCTTCTATTCTTTGCTTCTTCCATGTGATAGGGTTATGCATGCAGGTGTTCTTGGGAGAATAGGTGTCTACCTATTCTAACAAAAATCTCTGATACCAATTGTTAGGATTAAGTAATACTGAGAGGGGGGGTGAATCAGTACTACAACATTTAAAATAAACTTTGAACCAATTCCATATAAACCATAAGCATACTAAAATCAAAATAACATAAGCAAATAATATAGTACTCATAACACCATTATTTGTTGTCAAGGAAACCCTGGCTAAGGGAAAACCCTGGTGGGGATGGTACCCACAAGAATGCACTAAAGTATAATGTCCTTGTTAGGAGACCTAGCCCTGTTCGGAGCTGAATATTACATAGTATAATTTCTTGTTAGAGGAATACAACCCTATTGAAGGTATACAACACCCTATTAGGGGAAAACTGAGCTTACAAATCTTACCATAATACTTCTGTTACAAAATTTTCTTAGTCATGATCAAAAAAGGAATCTTCAATGCTTAGATAGTTCCAGTCATAGTTATGCAATGATCTCTATCATCCTCTGCTCTACCATTCTCACATATATCTTATTCCATCCAGTACATAAATTTATTTATTTTCTCTACAAAAGATCTCCATATATATTTATATATACACACACACATATATATATATACATATATATATATATATACATATATATATATATACATACATATATATATATATATATATTTATAAATATATATATTTATACATATATATATATATACATATATATATATATATATATACATATATATATATATATATATATATATATATATCTCTTTATCTTTACCAAGTTGGCTCTCTTAATCAAATATTACATAGTCATCTCTCAATACAAAATATAATTAATAATGCAAATATCAAATACATAATCAGAGCTCTGACATAATAAAAATATAGATTATCCACAACAATAATCTAACTTAGCTCCCCAAGTCATCGCTTCAATTTAACTGCTCTATATCTCTGTTCTGCTGTTGTCACTTGTCTTTAATTCTCTGTAACTCTCTGTAATCATCACCAAAATCAAATAGATCTTAGATGTGGGTTTTAAATAATCCATAATATCTTCCTCTAAGCTTGCACATCATAACTCATCAATCTCGATCTTTGATACCCAAAATACCTCTGTATTTTAGCTTTTGTACTTGGCCAATTCCATAATTGAATTACCAAAACTTAACTTCAAATAAATTGATAAATATTCCAGATGTGTTTCCATAAATGACAACCAAAAAGTGATTTGACACATACAAAATTGATCGCTTGCCAATAGTCACATCGGCACACTTTCTGGGTGCCTATTCACAAAGTTAAAACTTACCTTTTAAGGCATATCAGAAGAACTATCTGGAATATCTCTGTGAGAAATTGTCTGTTAAGATGTAATCACCATATCACGAGACAAAGATTTTTTCTTGTAATGGGTGGTGAAAGACACAGAAGAGATCCCTCTCACAACTATGAGAAATGGAGGAGACGGACTAAGGTCTGGAATTACCTTCAGCAAGGTGGAATTTCTACTTTCATTGAAAGGCTTCATGGAGGGAAGCCGTCGGTGACTAAAATGTTCATGAAAATCTAGGACAAGGGCAGTGTGGTGATCGAATGAATAAAATTTATGGTCATTGAGGAGGTTAGCTCCACTGTTACTGGCATCCCCATAGTGGGTAAGAAATTTTATAGGAATAATTTTTTTTTGGATTCTATGATCAGTGAGGAATGAGGAAGAGAAGAAAGCTCTCATCAAAGTTGGGACTTATTATCTTCCTGAAGCATTCAAAACACTATGGAGATCCATCCTGAAGGCTCTCATCTCTTATGTTACACTGGAAACCTGGTTTGATAGGATCAAAACCTATCACTTCATCCTGATGAACCAGTTTAAGCATGGTATGCATGTTTCTATCCCGTTCTACTTATATGCTTCTATTAATGAAAATATCAATGGGTTTAGGGATAAGGATATTAAAAACCCTTCTCTTCATGATGGGATTTTACTTCTTATTTATGAGTATTTTAAAGCCCAAATTATGGGGAAGGAGGTTGCTGAGAAAGAGGACAAAATGGATGTATATGGATCTGATTATGTTCCTTCAGAGACTGAAGACAGCGAGGGTATGCATTCTGGGGTTAGGAAGAGTATGACATTAAAAAGAAGAATCTAGGTTCCTCCTCTAAGAAGCGTATTTCCAATATTCATACCATTAAAAAAGAGAAAATGGTGACCCCCTCCAAAAAGCATACTACCACTATGATATCCTCTAAGGAGGAGTATAATGAGAATGAGGAAGGGATGAATACCTATGGTGAGGAATAGATATCCAGTGGAAAATGAGAAAGGAGAGGGAAGACTACCATTGTGAAGTACCAAAACAAAAAGAGCAAGAACAGGGATGATAGCACTAGCTGGAAGAATCCTGAGGACCAGACTCATAGAAAATCCCCTGGCTCTTGCCACAAGGAGAAAGAGAAGCTCCATGATGAGCATTATGGCACTTACCAAGAAATACCCTCTCCCCATCTCTCTAATCCCCACATCACAATGAAAGAGAAGAGGCATGATAGTGATTATTGTTGCTACATGTTTGCGGAGGGGAGGAAAATGGTTTGGCGCAATTTTGAAGTTAAAACAGTCAAAATGGGGATAACTAGGGAAGTCATTAATCCCAAAGTTATCGAAGGTGAGGATGGTAGGATTAAGATGGAGGTGCTGATTGACCTGGCTATGGTGGTTCTTAGTGATAATTGGAGGGAATCTGATCTTGATCTTCTCAATAATTATAGGAACAACATGCTAGACAACTGTAGGTCTATTAATTGGTTATTCCATGAAGTGGGGGAGCTCAAGAATAGAGAAAAAGGGATAGACAATACCAATGTTGATAGCATTGTTGAAGGTTAGACAAATTTGAGTACAAGGGTCAGAAAAATGGAGGATAAGATGCTGAGGTTTGAGGAGACCCTTAAAAGCATTGCTAAATAGAGATTCAACATCCTGAAAGCCTCCAATAAGCATACCAAGATTCTCATTGATAAAATGGAAGAAAAACCAGAGGTAAGAAATGCGGCCAATACTGGTGTGGAAAAAGAGAACAAGACTAAAGAGGGACCTGGTAAGAGGACTAGGGATAGTGGTAAGAAGAAGAAGAAGGAGAATGATACCCCGACTAAACTCCAGAAGATAAAGGAATCAACTGCTAAGATGGAGATCCTTGAGTCCAAGGCAGAAATATTGATGGAGAACATCTCCTGATTGTGTTCCCTGACTCTTTTGGCTGTCCTTGTGTTGTTTAATTTTCAGTAGTTTAGTTTGTTTTTGTTGTGGCCCTATGGTGGCCTATTTCATTTTTTTTTTCTATTTATTTTTATCTGGACAAGCTTTCCGATCTTTAGCTTTGTATTGGGTTTTAGGCACCCTGTAAAACCTATTTTACTTAATCAAAAACATATTAATATAAAAATTCATCATTAATGTGTTAATTAAAATATGTCAATAGGAATTTAAACTTGAATTTAAAAATTCAAATTATTTATATGTTTTGGAAAATTGATCAAATAAAAGAATGCATGGACTATGAATGCTTAACAACTTTAAAATACAATCATCATTTCACTACAAGTAACTATATAAGTAACTAAAACTTACTAAAACTAACACTAACTATATATTATTCACTAATGATTTCACTATTTAAGTAACTAAGATTATGCACTAATTATTTCACTAAAAGTAACTATATATTATTCACTAATTATTTCACTAAAAGTAAAGTAACTAAAAGTAACTATATTTTTCTTCATAGAGGGAATATTGATTATATATGGATCCTTTATAAGTCATCAAAATACCATTTAAAATAATAAAAGAAAGTATCTACCGTTCTAGCTTGATTGTTTTAATGTATAAATTGGTTTAATGTTGGAAATCATAGAAAATAACAATTATTTTATATGGTATAGTGTTAATATTATCAGTTTGGTATAGACTAACCATAATTTAGTAATGGTAAAGACCAAATCGTGTTAAGTGTTAATTTAGGTTGACAATTAGCATTCAATTTATTTTAGTTTTTAATTTTATTTGATTTTATAATTAGGGTTCAATTAAGATAAGGGTTAGGATTACATGTAAATTTGGGTTTAGCATTAGTGTTTGAGTGAACAATTTTTTGAAGGGTTATGTTTTAATTTCATTTATGTTTACCATTGGTTTTCAATTTGGTTTAGGGTTAGGTTTGGTTTGGCACTCAATTATATTTAGGGTTAGGTTTCCTGAACCTGGTTAGGGTTTAATTATGTTGAAGTTAGTGTTCAATTTTGTTTAGTGTTAAGTTCAAGTTTGAATTTTTTTAATGGCAAGGAATAAAATTGGGCTAGTGTTAGGGATATCATTCCATGTGTTAAGGTCAGGGTTTGATTTGGTTTATTGGTAGGATTATTGTTTTTTTTTTAAAAGAATTTAGTGTTGAGTCAGAGTAAAACTTGTCATGCTCTACTTTATAATTCAAACCAAACATCTATGAATTTTAAAATTAAAATATTAAGTAAAATGAGTTTCATAAAGTGGTTTTTTTAACGTCCCTACTTACTTGACAAACGTTATGCCAATAGATTGTTTTATTGTGAAAACACTAAAAATAAGGTAAAATCCGAGCATTCAAAACTTGTAAATTATCACCAAAAAATTATGACAAGAAATGTATGCCTATTCATGTTTTTTCAAAGTTAAAATCTAAAACTTCAAAACTAGATCAAAGAGCCCTGCCTCATGGTTACAGACGTTTTGAGGCCAGTTTGACAAATTGGAAGAACACTAATTCTTTCTATCCAACGCTGATTTCAACAGTAGGGTCTTCAATAGATAAGATAATTCTTATCTATTATAATTATTTATAATTGACAAATCAAGATGCTTATCTGTCGTGCACACTAACAGGAGTCCCTGCAATTATTTTTTTCTAATTAAAAATGTTAGTTATGCAAAATAAATGGAGAAAAATTTGTATACAGGAGAAGAGGCACAAAAAACAAAAATCCATAAAACTTTCAACTTCACCAATGAGACAAATGCACAACAAAATGATGAAAACCTCAATTTTTCATTTATTAGCAAACTGCAATAGGAAAACCTTACAGGAAGAAAAATATGGAATAAGTTACATTCCAAACCACATATTGTTATTTTAAAGAAACAGTTAGGAAACAATTTCAAACAAACAGTTATGAAACATATAAAATATTAAACAGTTTTAAAACATTTATCACCACTCTGCCAACTCAGCATAAGAGACTTTAAAGAATGTCAAATTTTTTTAAAATTGGAAAATGTTTACATTGATGATTGATGCCACTGTGTCTCAATTGATGTCGAAATTGCATTTGGGATCTGTAGAAATGATCTTGAAGAATTCCATTTGGATTTTGTGCATTTTCTACATTTACTTGTGTGGGTAAATTGATCCCTATTTGAGAGTTTATGTATTTTCTACATTGCCTTGTGCAGGTAAATTGATCCCAATTTGACTTGTACCATGAGGTGTTTTAGGCACATGTTTTTTTATGTTTGAATTTTCATTTTGACGATTCAATTCCTTATTTGTGGTCAATAGATGATCGTATCTCCCACTTGATATAAAATCAACTTCATGTGTTCCTCCTCTCTCAGAATGAGAGACTTCATTAGATGTTCCTTGGTGGTTATTTCTATTTGTATTTCCTTATTCTCTATTTTCAATTTCCAATTCCTGTACTGATAATTTTGCCCTTCGTCTAGCAAAATTTTGTGTTTGAAATTCATTAATCCTTCTCCTTTCTTCTTCTCTTTGTCTATCTGTCATCTGTTACCGTCGTCACCTTCGATATTATCTTTGGTATTCTCTCTGATATGCTCTTCTTTTATCCCTTTGATATTGCCTCCTTTCCTTCTCTGATTGAAAATTCAGCATTGATTTATTTGTAGCTACAAAATTCTTAAAAATTCTCAATTTATGTACTTATATATCATTGGATAAGGAAAGGAATTGGGTGTTGAAAAAATGGGAATGAATGAAAAATAAATGCAAAGTTATTTTCAAACCAAACATCTATTAATTTTAAAATTAATATATTAAGTAAAATAAGTTTCATAAAGTGGGGCTTTTTAGTTCAATAAATCTGGCAACATTGCCTTCCAGATCATATAAATATATCTTTAATCAAAATGCAGGTTCTCGTACTTGCTTAAACTTTAATTGGATTTTATATCGATAAAGTTGCTGACAAAAATGAATGAGGAGAATGCAATATCTTTATATGATTTAAAATGAATTAGAGATTATCCTCCAATACAACATATTAATATATAAATTCATCATTAATGTGTTAATTAAAATATGTCAATAGGAATTTAAACTTGAATTTAAAAAATTCAAATTATTTACATGTTTTAGAAAATTGATCAAATAAAATAATGGATGAACTATGAATTCTTAACAAATTTAAAATACAATCATCATTTTACTATAAGTAACTAAAACTTACTAAAACTAACTATATATTATTCACTAATCATTTCACAATTTAAGTAACTAATATTATGCACTAATTATTTCACTAAAAGTAACTATATATTATTCACTAATTATTTCAGTAAAAGTAAAGTAACTAAAAGTAATTATATTTTTCTTCACAGAGGAAATATTGATTATATATAGATCCTTTACAAGCCATCAAAATACCAATTTGTATGTCTATCAATGTCTCTTCTTCCCAACATATTTATTTATGAAGAGTGCATATTTTGACCATGATTTGCAACCTAGATATAGTCTCATATTCGTGCTCTGTGGTATTTCTGTGAACACCTTCATTGTCTTCAATTTTAGAATCACTTTGGTTTTAAACATCTTCTCGAGTCATTCTGTGTTCAACATGCCAAGGATTGTAATTGAAGGACTCTCACTTGCCTATTATGGAGTCATCATCATGACCAATATCTTGTTCTATGTCATGAAATGATTTGTAGAACAATAACTCTGATAAATAGAAGTCAATTCATTTACCTTAATCACATGAAGGAATAGTTACAAACTTGGGAAACACTCTAACAATTTCTTCTCTTTCTCTTGGTTACCATTTGTTATCTCTTATTCTTTTAGGATTATATAACCATGATCTAGCTGCATCAAATAATACGACACCTTCCATACATAATGACATCAATGAAAGATTTTTTTTGTTCTCAATTGTTCTCTTCTCTCTCTCTTTTTTTTTTTTTTCATTTTTTAGAGTTATAGGTTTGAACACGTCACGTGAAACATTAGATTAACAAATCTTCTACTGCTCTCCACCAATGGAAGTTCTAATAATATATGACATGTTTTTGGATCCCCAATGTCTCTTTCTATAACTGTGTTAGTGAGAAGCCTCCTATATTCTCATGCAGCTAAATCATTAGGATTTTCCATGTTGGAGAGGCACATCAACATTTGGTGGTACATTTCTGAGCTTTTCTCAGCTTTTGCTGCATACTTTGCAATGTATCTGATCACTGCATGTTTAGAAAGAACACGTTGCCAATCTATATTCTCTCTCCATACATTTATTATATGGTGCTTATTTGAGTTCACCCTATCATCCTTTCTTTCTGGCTCAAATTTATTTTCACTTGTTTCTATGTCTTCATATAATTTTGAACCCCCCATGTTTAATGGCCAAGGAGCATTATACCTATAATCAATATAAGAAAGTCCTGTATTTAGTTTCCTTAGTTTTATATTAAATTTAAGTTTGATATAGATATTTTTGTATGAAATGAATACTTACAAGCCATAATTCCCCTTTTATTTTGTAGGCATGCGCCCTCCTTACAAATTGTGTGTCATTATACACAATTTAGGATCTCTTCATAGTCATTGTCCAGATCCACCTCAACAAGTTGTCTCGTATTTGTGAGACATGGATGTTGTTGAAAGTTTAGGAGCGCCTACAATTTACAATAAGTAATATTAGTACATAAGTTATATGATATTACAAATTTATCCAAAATTTTATAAACATGCCTGTATATTCCTTTGGTGAGGATCTTCTCTAGGGCTCCATGCATGAACAATAGAATGGAAATATATTTCAACACTTTTTCATTCCTCCTCATTTGACTTGTCAATATTGTCTATATTGGGTGCCCCATTTATCCATATCAATCCATGTATATGCAGAGACATCCTATGCTGAAATTATGATCTACACCAATAGTCTTTGATATTCATTCCCTTTTCTAAAATTTCTTTCCTGAATATTGAGTGTCTCAAATGCATATAATGTGTCAATATGTGAGGATAGTCAATAAAATTTTGTTTCCTCCAATTTTGAGCTTCCCGTGGATTAGTTGGCATTGTTCCTGGCATTAATGCATTAAAATTGGGCCAATACATATTAGTTGCACTCAACATGAAAAATATTGTAGGAGAACCAATTTGATGAAGCATGTCTATCAATTCTGCATGACATTTAGTCTAGTATGACCTTGTTCCTCTGAATGTTGTCCCAAACTGCATCAACATGTCAGCCAAATTAGAGTGAGGTGTATTTTCCATATGTTGGCACAACTCGTTGACGGTAATTGGCATGTCTTTAAAGTTCTTTCTACAAATAGTAAAGATGAATTCTGTGCACAGTGTCTCATTATCATGTTCACCATGAAATATCTGAATCTAGGATGTTTACCAAAATGGTGATCACTATACCACAATAGATGCTTGAAAAATTCATGGAGATGCACCTACCTCATCCGTGGTTCTAACCAATCACATCTTCCATGAGGAAACAGTGTTGGAAATGCCATATCAAGTAATCCTGATGTGACATATTCATTAATGGGAGATGCACCAATACTCATCCAGTCTATCAGTGACGTTGGATTTGTATCAGGGTTATTAACCCATGCATGGATAAGTTCCATTTCCTTTTGGGCATTAGGTGGTCTCAAAGCCATTGATGTTGTGTGCTCTATTAAATTACATTCATTTGTCCCCAAGATTGGACCCACAAAAATAATGTCATTTGCATCTGAATCAAATTCCTTTTTTTTTTGGTCTATAAATCAAATTCCATATTGACTGTCTTCAATATGCTAAAATTATTATCATTTGTATTTCTAGACAAATTGTTGAGAGCATCTTCATTAATTCTAACATCAGAGTAAAAATTGTAATGCTCTACTTTATATTTGAGTGCTTTGTAGACACAAACCCTATTCGAAGTAAAGTTATAGTGTGTCCCATGTTGACCTCTTCTTCAAACAATATAATGATTGGTAAATTATCTATTGTATGTGGCAATATATTGAAAATACATTCTATATTTTGTGGGAAACTTATTGTGTGTCCTTTATATTTATATTAACCACCTATTGCATGTGTTAATTGAAGTATGGGGTTGACACGTGCAATTAATATCTCCTCAACTTGAGTCAAGTTTGCAAGCTCCTCAGGTTGCGGCCCTGGGTCCATATTATTTCAAGCTGAGATTCTATTATTTCCTCTTTCTTGTCAACACCTAGGCATACTAGACCTTCCAACATGCATGACACTTTCATTCCCAGATAACTTTCTTAACAAATAAAGCACATATTTAGATTTCTAATGCTATACAATTGATGTCAAAATTGCATTTGGAATCCGTAGAAATCATCTTGAAGAATTCCATTATGATTTTGTGCATTTTCTACATTTACTTATGTGGTAAATTAATCCCTATTTGAGGGGTTACTATATTTTCTATATTGCCTTGTGGAGGTAAATTGATCCCAATTTGACTTGTACCATGAAGTGTTTTAGGCACATGTTCTGTTATGTTTGAATTTTCATTTTGATGATTCAATTCCATATTTGTGGTCAATAGACGATTGTATCTCCCTCTTGATATAAAATCAACTTCATGTGTTCCTGTTAGAAATAAATGAGAGGGGAGGGGGGGGTGAATCAGTGGCCTAGAAAATAATATAATAAATAAACCCAAATACTTAGTACCACAATATTAAGCCTCTAGTTATCTTCAGTCCTACAAGATGTATGCCTTCAAATAATTTTATCAGATAACTACTGCTCGGATTTCACTGTTAAAACTTATTCTTACTGTTTCCTGAATAGAAGTCTTTCATTTACTAACAAATAGTAAATTGCTTAGTGTATACCAATCAATCCAGATTAGTTATGTGTAATGCAAAAAACTAAAGTAATGACTCATAAGCACATTGACACATGAATTTATAACATGGAAACCCTGTTAAGGGAAAAGCCACTTGGGACTGGTAACCCAAAATTTTCCCTCTTCTGAAGTGAGCTTGGTGAAGAGCCAACCCTATTAAAGGTTACAAAAACACTGTTAGGTGTGACCTTGTTAGAGGATTTAAATAGAATAGTTTGTCACTTGATATCAGACATCTCTATGCTACCTTCTATGACCAAACCTAGTGTAGTTTGTCAAATGGTATCTAATATCTCATGCTATCTTCATGATTAAACTTTTTGATACTCCTTGGGATGTATCTCAATATAGAAAAGATTTTTAAGTCCTGCCTGGTTAAGAAAATTTCTAAATCAATGGTTAAACTAAAACAGTAAATGATCTGATCACACATACAAATTAGACTTGTAGATTTTCAGATCTATTGTAAGCTCATTTTACCTTTCTGATCAATATCCTCTTTTCAATATCTTTTCTCCACTTCTTTCTTCTCGGTGATGACGTGCTTCTCTATTGCTCAGTTTCCAAAGAAATATTTAGCTCTTTCCTCATCTTTATTGATTAGGAATGTATGAATTTGTTCTTCATCAGTTTGTCTTCAACATCCTCTTTCTCTATTCACTCCCCTTAATTCATAATGGATTAAGTTGTCTCTTTATAGACATGATATCACCATTTCTCACTTCTTAATTTTCTTTTTCTTGGCATGATCCGTAATCTTAAGAAATCTTGCTTTAAAGCTTAACTCCCATTTTATCTTGTAGAAATCTTCTTGCCAACTGGATAAAACAACTTTAAAATTTTTACTTATCTCTGGCTTTAACTTGTCGATGAAAAAAATGTTAACAATCAGTTAAGTCTATCTTTAGCTTTGGAAAATAGGTATTTTGTCATTTCTAAAATTAAGTTAATTTCAGTGTTTTAACTCTCTGATAGCTTCGATCAACACTTCAGTTCTCCTCAGGCTTCTCTGTCGGTGTTGTGTGTCTGTCGGGCTTGTCTGTTTGTCAGTTAACACTATAATTCTTGCCATCGGTGATGCTTGTGATTCTTCTCATCGATAATGCTTGTCGGTTTCTTTGCTTGAGCATCACTGTGACTGTGCTCTTGGTTTTCTCTGTCCTTTAGTTTTGACTAGCCATCAGTTACTGTAGTCACTTAGTGAATGCTCATCATTTATGCATTACTACAAACATAATATTTATCTCTCTAATCCTCTGAAGTCTTTAAAACTTTGAAGATAACCGATCAGATTATATCAAGTTGACATCAATGAAAATACAATCCATTAATTGATTTAATGTCTTGCATTATCTTTCTACATTTCGGTGATCAACTTAACATCTTCAAACATTCAATTAGTTACATGTCATCAATCTCTCCCTTTGGCATTGACGGTAACACACTACATTATCACACTATATTATTACTAATATAATATGAAATGTAATAGTTGAAGTTCATCAATCTCTCCTATTATAACTAATACAAATGTCTAGCTCTCGGTAAGCTCATATAGCTTAGATTTGCTTCTTGCAGAGTGTGTTCTTGAATCCTTAATCTCTTTACTAGATAGATGTAGCAAATTTTGTCTCTGTTTCTGATATGTGCTCTACCTTGACTATTCCTCTTCTTGAACATCTCTTTTTCCTTTGACATCAATCTTGTTGGTGCTCAAATAGACAGATTGGACTTCTTATGGATTTTGCTTATCCAGTGAAGATAGATACAATCGATTTGCCAACGAATGAGGTTTCAACAACCTCCTACAATTCTGATTCCATAGAACCAAGGTTGGTGGGCCTGCACTTTAAAACTTATCTTCAAAGTCTTCAAGAAGTTTCCTATAACAGATAACTGATTACTTCAACTCCTGCTTCTCAATGTGTTAATAAGATCACAAAACTGAAAATATGTGTTAATGAAATGTAATGTACTTAATATTGCTTGATATGATTGAAATATGAACTGAATTAGATGAAATAAAAGAGTAATTCAAAAACTTGAAACAATGAAACCTAATACCGAATTCAATTAACGAGAGAGACCAGTGCTTTATTTCAATAATGGGCAAACAAAGTTGATAATTCTTCAATCCTATGTTCAAATTCAGAGATGAATTTGAAAATGAAAGCCTATCACCTTAAAGGCATTATGATATGCATATATAACTAAAAAAGTTTAAAATTATTTCAATTTAATACTATAACTCAGATGATGGACTAATTGATAAATAACGAGAAAGAAATAATTGAATATACAGAACATAAACTTAAGTTGAAATATGCGCAAATCAAAACTATCACTTTAAGGAATGTCGATTTGTTTATCTAAAGGACTTGATTGTAAAGAAAGAACAAAAATGATTGCAAAATTAAAATAAATACCGACTTATCTCTGCTTGATAAGAAAGCGTATATCAGATCCTTGCATATAATGTTTGAAATCAACTATCTATTATTTTGTCATTCCCCAAGAATTCATTATTGTATCATCATGTCTTGTTCCAAAAAAAATGTTATTCCCCTTTGCAGATTTTTGAATGATTATAAATATGAAAATGAAAGGGTGCATTGGATCATCACACATTTTCGCTATAAACTAACCTAGAACTAACTATTTTATCAATTATTTTGTCTTGAGATACAAATCTCTACTCTTTATTAACTACAACTACCAACCATTTGGTTGGATAGCTTGCCTAACTTCCTAACTGTTTGATTTTATTTAAAAACCTCCTTGTGGCTGCACTCATAATCCATGTTGGTGCATTTGAAGATGGTGGCATCGTTTGATGGATTTGCAAACTGTATCCATTCTTACACTGAAGTTTATTGGGAATAGGATAACATTATATCCCTCCATAACACTCATGCTGAAACCAAAGAATTCCACAATGCCTATGACGGATGGGAAATATTGTTCAATTCTTTCCACCAGTCACCTTGAATTGTAACGCTGATGGTTACATTATCATGGTGTTTCAACCATATAACTAGCCATGGCTTTGTTTGTATCGCTTGTAGACTACGTCAGCCATATTGGTGGAGGTGTAATACATATGGGAACATGTTGATCCAATCATTTTGGAGCTGATGGATGCTAAATATATTGTTTCACTGATTTAATCAACCCCTGTGCAAATGGATGAGTCGACAATCTTGAAGACTGTATCATGAACATGACTATTTTCTTGGAGGCATGGCATTGTATAGTCACTTGATCATCGATGTCAACCTATCATTTTGCATAATACTGGTATCGAATTCGGAAGATGTCGCCACTCCTCATGTATGGCGAGACTATATCAGTTTTGTTGTATTCTGTCAAACATAGAATATGCCTTCATTTGTGTAAGGAAGTTTCCTCTCTCCTTTTGCCATACTCCCACACTACCATCCTCTGTCCACATTTTGATTACCATGGAAGTCGATATTATGCAAGTTTCAGTTTCCAAGCTATATATCCATCCATAGTTTTATTAAAACATCAGATACCATTGTCGATGTTTCTTGGAATTACGCCAGCCAACATTGCAACTATGACACCATATATTTCTTTATGATCCTTCTTTAACATTTCCGCAAGTGACTAGTTGACTCGACACAAAAGAATTCAGATTGCTCGACTATATCATGCTTGCCACCTTTCGCCATCCTTGCACCATATAAAACAATAATAATGTTATTGTTTTTGTTTGTTAACGTAGTAATGATGATCACAATATAATTGTAGTTTTTAAACCATCTCTAACATTAACAAATCAATAGATAAAAGAAGAATTTCAAATAAGAATCATTAATCATAAAGCATTAGAAATTAACAAAATCAATAATATAATCTTTTACCTGTATAATTATACAAAGTTTTAATTAGTCTTTCTTTGTACCTTCTTTTTATCATTTCGATAAAAGCTTTGTTTTGATTTAATAATAATAATAATAAAAATAACATATCGTTATAATAGAAATCATACCATTTAAAACTTATCAAGTGATATGAAAATTACATATTATTTAGGCGTATTAACAATATAAATTTTGTTCATGATAACTAATAAAAGAAATCATAAGTGTATATCAATATCGTAAACACCTATAATAACGTGAACATTTTCATACATAAGCATGCATTAATATAACACTTTTTCAATAATATGTTACCTAATGAATTTATTAAAACTCCATTTTGTATTTGCAAAGCATAACATATTTTCTAGGGAACATTTTGTATCCATTAACCATCTTCATTATATTTCTTTTACACAGTAACGATAACCCTAGTCATTTTGTAAGAGTTAAGGCACAATATATAGATTCACATGCATGAAAAGGAAATGTCATTTATCACATCATTATCGATCAAGCTATAATATCCTGTAATCTTAAAATCATAATCATAGATAACAACATCATTCTTTTATCGAAAATAATGAATATTCAAATGAATGAAGGATTAATTAAATCAAGATCAATCCTTTTCAAAACATTAAAACACTTGAAGGTATCATTAAACCAAAGATATGATTCTCCTCAAAATATTATCTTTTAGGTCATGATTGTAAGTTAATTGCTTCTACCATCGATATGAATTTATAAATTAATAATGCAATGGTAAGGTATGCAGAATTCAATTTAATTGCATTAGGATTTATATGAAAACATCTCATAGGACTTTCAAAAGCATATTCAATACTAATTTTCATTATGTCTTTAAGGGGATAAAGTCACAAGATTAGGTTCCTAGATTCATTTATTAAAAGATAACCTTAAGAAAATGATTAAAGGATAAAGAGAATTTCAAAATATTAAACCACAAAACATATGAAAATGAATGATAATATTTCGATAAGAGAAAGATAGTAAAGAATAGAATCTATAAAAGAAAAGTAAGTATGTGTAAATAGATACTTTCCTGAATGAGAATGGATGTAAGTCACTTTGTTGACATGGGTTCCACCAAATCCCTCCCTTAGTATGTATTGTCTATGTCATGTTACTTCTCTCCCTTAGATGGATATTTCATATGTAATCAATCTCTCCCTTTGGACAATGATTATTTTTCCCTTTGAATTCTTAGGAACTTCCCTCCATGGATAATGATATAATCTCTTCCTGATAATGATATAATCTCTCACTTAAGATAATGAGAATCTATCCCTTTTGATAATGAGATAATCTCTCCCTTTGACAACAATTCCAAACATTTCTTCTATATCATCTTCTATCTTTTTTTATAATATACTCCTTGAATTTCCCTATCCATCAGCAATACATTATCTCTGGTATTCGGTGCAGATTTGTACCTTGTTGTGTACAAATGTATTTGTTGTTGTCCATCTCGATGCTTGCATCAACATGAATGATATTCTAATTTATGTATAGGCTGATGCAATCTCTTAGTCATCTTTATTGACCAATAGACAAGGGTTGGACCCCTAGTCTTTGTCTTAGGTACTCAAATGTATCTTTCAGTAATGACTTGGTAAATATGTCAACTAATTGTTCCTTTGATTGAAATTATTCTAGTATCACCTCTTTTACTTGTACTTGTTCTCTTAAATAATAATACTTGATAGCAATATGCTTAGTCTTAGCATGCATGACTGGATTCTTAGAAATGTTAATTGAACTGGTATTATCACAATAGATAATCACTAGTTCAAGAACCTTCATATTTATACCTTCCAACAACTGTTTGATCCAGGAGATATTGGATCAATTTGAAGAAGCACCCACATATTATGCTTCTGCAGTAGACTGAGAGATGCATCCTTTCTTCTTGCTGATCCATGTGACAAGTTTGTCACCCATGAAGAATGCTCCTCCAGTTGTTCTCTTTCGGTCATCAATGTTTCCAACCCAATCAACATCTGTATAGACTTGTAACTCAAATTTTTTGTCTCTTTTATACCATAAGACATAGTCCTCGGTGTTGTTTAGATATCTCAGAATTCTCTTGACAATAGTCATATGTGATTCTTTCAGATTAGCAGAGAATCTTGTAACTATTCCAACTCCATGTGCTATATCTGGTCTAGTATGAACAAAATACATTAATTTGCCAATCATTGATCCATACAAAGTCTGATTTACTTTATTTGATTTTTCTTCCTTTGTCAGCTTACATTCGGTAACCATAGGTGTTCCAACTGGTGTGGAATATTCCATCTTGAATATCTTCAACACTTCCTTGATGTATTTGGACTGAGTGATATATATGCCTGCATCTTTTTGAATAATCTATAGGCCAAGAAAGAATTTTATCTCCCCAAACATAGACATTTCAAACTCTTTTCTCATTTCATTAGCAAAGGATTTTCATAACATTTCATTTCCCCCAAAAAAGATATCATCAACAAATATTTCAGCAATCAGAATATTACCATCAGTATCTTCTTTTAAGTACAAATTGCTATTTTCACTTGTTCTTACAAACTCAATGCTAATGAGATAGGAATGAAGTCTTTCATACCAGGCTCTCAGTGCTTGTTTCAATTCATACAAGTATTTATGTAGTCTACATAACATATTTCTCTTGTTTTGATCAACAAACCCTTCTGGTTGTTCGATGTATACCTCTTCTTCTAGTATTCCATTTAGGAATGCAGATTTGACATCCATATGGTAGACCTTGAATCCTTTGAATGCAGCATAAGAAATAAGAATTCTAACTCCTTCTATTCTAGCAACAGGTGCAAAGGTTTCACCATAATCAATACCTTCTTCTCTTGCATACCCCTTGCATACTAATCTTTCTTTATTTCTTGTGACTTATCCATTCTCATTCAGCTTATTTCTGAATATCCATTTGGTACCGATGACATTTTTGTCATCTAGTCTCGGTACTAGTATCCATGTACTATTCTTCTCAATCTATTCTATTTATTCATTCATAGCACTGACCCATTCTTCATTTTCAAGTGCAGTATTAATAGAACTTACGCTCAAAATCACAAAGTAAACATCTAGTGTTTAGTGACTTACTTCTTGTTCTCATTCCAACCTTCTTGTTGATGACATGCAAGTGATTGAATGTTTGAAGATGTTAATTTGATGATCATGCAAGGCATTAAATCAGTTAATTTATTGTATTATCATTGATGTCAACTTGATATAATCTGTATGGTCATGGACATATTGCCAAAGACTTAAAAGAACTGATGAATCAAGGCTATGCTATCAATAATGCCTATAAGTCAAGTACTCACTAAGTGACTATATACACTGATGGAGTGCACACCGATGGACAAAGTAAAAGAGAAAATTCAAAATGTTACTCGACGAAGAAATGCACAACATTACCAATGAGCAAAGTCATAGTGTTTCATGATGAGAAAAGCACAGTGTAACCTGACGGATAGAATTATAGTGTTGCTTGAAAGAAAAGACAAGGATGGAGATCCCGATGAAAATTAATGTCACACTGATGGAACAATCAGTTATCACCAATGACTAACTGAAGTGTTGACCGACAGAACAGAGAGTTCATAAATGATAAAATGCTTAGCTGTAAAGAGATAAAGATAGACTTAACTGATACTTATCATTATTTTAATCAACCAGATAAAGCTGAGGATAAGTAATGGATTTAAAGCTTCTTTGTCTAGTTGGAAAGAAGATCTCTACGAGATAAAAATGGAGTTTTCTTTAAATGTAATTGGCGAGAATTGTGGATCACGCCAAGAATCAAGAAAGCCAAGAAACGGTAAATCATGTCTATAAAGAGACAAACCCAATTCATTACAAATTGTGTGGGGAGAAGAAAAAAAAGAGGGAAGATGCTAAAGAGATTTTGACAGAGAAGAAAGTCTTCATTCATACCTAATCAAACAAGCTGAGGAAAGAGCTAGATTCTACAGACACTGACGAACAGTGAGAAAACATCACATAGTAGAACAGTGTGGAGAAAAGGTATAGAATTAATTATATTGATTAGAAAGGTAATGAACTTACAATAGATCTAAAAATATACAATTCAAGTTGTATATGTAAACACATTATTAATGTTTCATTTTAACCATTGAAGCATACAGTCTCTTAACCGAGCATGACTTAAAAGTCTTCTACAATTGATATACATCCCAAGGAGTATCAAAAAGTTTTATCATAGAAAGTAGCATTGGATATGACCGATACCTATTGACAGGACATGTGAGTATTTGATCAAGGATGGTAGCATTAGATTCCACATACTATGGGAAAAACTATCTTTTAAATCCTCTAACAAGGTCACACCTAATAGTGTGCTTGTAACCTTTAACAGGGTTGGCTTCTAACAGAGCTCACTTCAGAAGAGTGAAAATTTGGGGTACCGGTCATAGTGTTTTTTCCCTTAACAAGGTTTCCACATTAAAAATCCATGTTTCGTGTGTTTATGTTTCATTACTTTACTATTTTACATTTTACATATGTAATTATAGATTGATCAGTATACTCTAGCTATTTACTGTGTTTCGGTAAATGAAAGACTGCTTATTAGTAAACATAGAGAAGAAGGTTTTACAAAGAATTACAACAAGTAGTAATCTGTTATAACTATTTCAAGGCATTCATCTTGTGGGACAAAAAATAACTAGAGGCATAATTTGTGGTTATAACTTTTAAGGGTTGATTTAAGGATTAATTTTTGAGGCCATTGATTCACCCCCCCTCTCAATTATTACTAACAATTGGTATCAGAGCTTGTGTTCTTAGAAAGGAAGGTTTCAAGACCTAAGCTAAAGATCACAAGATGAATAGATGAGATGTGCCCAAGTTGAACAAAGACAATTTTGCTTCATGGAAGAGCAGAATAAGACTCCACTTATCAGGTATTGGAAATGATATTACTCAATACTTAGATACTAAATATGTGTTGCCCACAGGAGTACCCATAGTTGAACAAATGAGAGAGAATCATGAGCACAATTGCATAATGATAGAGCTTGCTTCCTCACTCTCTGATGCTGAATTTGAATATCCCAAAACCTGCAAGACTGCAAAGAAGATGTGGGACAAATTGATGCTTGTACATGGTGGTGACAAGAATGTTTTGAGAGCCAAGGAAGAAACCCTTAGAGGAAAGTTTTATGATCTCAAAATGAAAGAAGGTGAAAACATCACACAGTACACCACAAGAATCAAAGAGGTAGTACATGATATCTGAGGAGTTGGAGGTGTACTAGAAGAAGATACAGTGGTAAGTAAAATTCTAAGAACCTTACTACCTAATTATGCTATTAGAGTATCTGCCATTCAAGAAATGAGAGCAGTAGAAAATAGCAATGTTACTCTAGACAGTTTGATTGTAAGACTAATTTCATTTGAGATGAACAATTTTGATAATGGTGTCTTACCAAAAATAGAGTCTGCATTCAAATCTTCTTTGAGAATAAGTAAATCAAGTCATAAACACACTATGAGAAAAGATAGTGATAGTGAAAGTGAAGAAGAAGATCTTGATGAAATTGAAGCACTTATGGCTAGAAGAATGCAGAGAGACAAAGGTAAAAAGAAAGGTAAATTACCACTTGTTTGTTTTAATTGTAAAGAGTTTGGACACTTTGCTGCAAGATATCCTAACAAGAGAAAAGATGACAGAAGTAATGACAGATCATTTGAAAAGAATTTTGATAGAGGTGGTTACATAAGCTACCGACAATCAGAAAAAGAGATACCCAAGACTACAAGGACAAATGAAAGAAGGCTAGTTACCTAGAAAAATGCAAAGATGATGATACTGACACCAAATCTAATGAAGACATCGAGATGGTTTTTGTGGTAGTAAAAGATGATTCATATGATGATGAAGAAAGGTATGCAAAAACTACACTCATATCTAAAGTTAGTAAAAATGATGTCTAGATCACAGATAGTGGATGCACTCACCGCGTGACTGGTGATAAGAATTTTTTTGAGACTTTTGAATACTACAATGGTGGTTCAGTAAGAATGGATAATGATACACCTTGTCTAGTTGAAGGTAGAGGAACTATAATGTTGAATAACCTGATAAAATGTGAAAATGCTTATTGGGAGAAAAGATTGAATTATAATCTATTGAGTGTTTCTCAGTTGAATAATACAGGTCATAGAGTAGAATTTGAAAATAAGAAGACAAAGATCTTCAATGAATCAGGAAATCTGATTGGTACCGGTGAGCAGACAAAAGATAACTTATTCTATCTGAATAATATTGACACCACTTACTTAATGGATAGAAATGAAGACATATGGTTGTGGCACAAAAGATTGTGTCATGTGAACTTTGACAACATGATAAAGATAAGAAAAAAGAGAAATGTAAGAGGCTTACCAACGATGACCAAGCCTGACAATATCATGTGTAAGAATTGTCAAAAAGGTAAGATAACATAGTCTAGTTTCAAAAGAAAAACCCATACATCTGATGCTATTCTAGAATTAGTCCATACTGATTTATGTGGACCTATGATGACAAAGAGTTATTATGGTGATAGATATTTTATTCTCTTTGTTGATGATTACTCTAGAATGATGACAATCATGATTCTAAAAGATAAATCAGAAGCATTTAAGATGTTTAAATGGTATAAGGCAATGGTTGAGAAATAAAGTGGTAAAGAATTGAAATGCTTATGATCAGATAGAGGAGGGGAATTTATTTCAGATGAATTCACTAACTTTTGCAATGAAAATGGTATCAAAAGCTAGGTCTTTGCACTCAAAACACCACAAAAAAATGGTATTGCTAAAAGAAGGAATAGATCCATAGTTTATTGTGCAAGGAAACTGATGATAGAGAAAGACATCACCCAAATCTTCTGGAGAGAAGCTACCAGTACTATTGTTTACACATTAAACAAAGTACAATTGAAGAAAGACACCTTATGAGCTTTGGTATGGATACACACCCAATGTAAGTTATTTCAAAATTTTTGGCAGTCAATGTTATATCTTAAAAGATGATAGAAATGGAAAAATTGACTCAAAGAGTGATGAAGGAATCTTTCTAGGGTATTCCACCAAGAGAAAGGCTTATAAATGTCTCAATAAAGCCTCTAAAAAAATTGTTGAAAGTGCAAATCTAAAGATAGATGAATTTGCAGAGAAGAATGAAAAGGAAAGCACTAAAGAACCAGAGGACTACAATAGGTTTGTTTACAATGAAGAACCTGACACTCTACCTGACCAACAATGTAGAGCTCCTGAGCAACAGATCATTGCACCTGAGCATCAGGTTGTAAATACTGATGATTAGGATATTGCTCAAGATGATGCACAAAGTGATGGAGAACAGAATGAATGACAAAATGGTGATCAAGATGATAGACAAAGAGTTGAACATGTACTTGCAAGATATGTCAAAAGGAACCATCCAAAGAACCATATCATTGGAGATAAGAAGGATGGTATGAGAACCATAAGTAAGTCTCTAAATACAAGTTGTCTTAGTTGTGATTATGAGTCAAAATCTCTCAATGTTGCACTTGATAATGATGAATGGATTAGTGCTATGAATGAAGAGATTTAGTAGATAGAGAAAAACAAGACATGGACACTTGTACCAAGACCAGATGACTAGAATGTCATTGGTACAAAATGGATATTCAGTAATAAACTGAATGAGAATGGAGAAGTCACCAGAAATACAAGACTAGTATGCAAGGGGTATGCACAAGAAGAAGGGATTGACTATGGAGAGACCTTTGCACCCATTGCTAGGCTAGAAGGAGTAAGAATATTACTTTCTTAAGCTACTTGTAAAGGCTTCAAGGTATATCAAATGGATGTCAAGTCTGCATTCCTAAATGGAATACTTGAAGAAGAGGTATACATTGAACAACCAGAAGGGTTTGCTGATCCAAACAAGAGGGAAATGGTATGTAGACCTCACAAATCCTTTTATGGATTTAAAAAAGCACCTCGATCCTGGTATGAAAGACTTCATTCCTATCTTATAAGTATTGTAAGGACTAGTGAAAAAAGTAGTCTTTATTTGAAGGAAGATACTGATGCTAACATTTTGATTGCTGAGATATTTGTTGTTGACATCATATTTGGAGGCAATGATATGCTATGAAAATCATTTGAAAATGAAATGAGCAAAGAGTTTGAGATGTATATGTTTGGAGAGATCAAGTTCTTTCTTGGTCTACAGATCATGCAACAAGATGATGGTATTTTCATTACACAATCCAAATACATCCAGGTAGTACTAAAAATATTTAAGATGGAATAGTCCAAACCAGTTGGAACACCGATGGAAACTAGATGTAAGCTAACAAAGGAGGACAAGTCATCAGAGCTAAATTAGACTTTGTACAGATCAATGATTGGAAAACTCATGTATGTTGTACATATTAGACCAGATATTGCACATGCAATAGGAATATTTGCTAGATTTTCTGCTAATCCCAGGGAATCACATATGAGTGTTGTGAAAAGAATCCTAAGATATCTGAAGAATACCAAGGAATATGGCTTATGGTATAGAAGAGAAGGTGAGTTTAAACTTAAGGTCTTTATCAACACTGATTGGGATAAAAATATTGATGACTGGAAGAGAACAACAGGAGGAGCATTCTTTACGGGTGACAGACATGTCACATGGATCAGAAAGAAGTAAGGATGCATCTCTCAATCTACTGTAGAAGCAGACTATGTTGCTGCTATTGCAAACTGCTCAAATATTGCATGGATCAAACAGTTACAGGAAGGTATGCATATGAAAATTCTTGAACTAGTAATTATCTATTGTGATAATACCAGTGCAATAAACATTTCCAAGAATCCAGTCATGCAAGCTAAAACAAAGTATATTTCCATCAAGTATCATTATTTAAGAGAACAAGTTCAAGCAAAGGAGGTGATACTTGAGTATGTGTAATCAAAGGAACAATTGGCTGATATTTTCACCAAGCCACTGTCCAAGGATGAATTTGAATACTTGAGAAAGAGACTAGGGGTCAGACCCTTGTCTACTGGTCAGCAAGATGACTAGAAGGCTGCATCAGCCTTCATATTATTAGAATATCATTCATGTTGATGCAAGAAGAGAGATGGAATTCAATGATAAATCTATACACAACAAGGTATTTATCTACTCTGAGCACTAGAGTTATTATGTTGTTGATGGATTGGTAAATTCAAGGAATATATTATAGATAGAAAGGATTTGTTTGACATTATTTTCAAAAATATATGTTTGGCATTGTTGTCAAAGGGAGAGAAATATCTCATTATCATACAAATAAAGGGAGAGCTTATATCCATTATTACATTAGGGAGAGATTATATCCATTAAAGTATCTGGAGGGAGAGATGTAACAAGAATGGGAGAGTACACACAAAGGGATAGAATTACTGACAAGAGAAATCACAAGAAAGGAGAACAGTCAAAGGGAGAGAGTTTGACATAGAAGAAAAAAATATCACATCAGAGAAAGAAAGATTTTACATCTATCTAGTAAAGGGATTGAAGATAGAGAGAAAGCTGCAAGAATCAAATCAAATCTATTTGAGCTTACCGAAAGCTAGACATTTGTAATAGTTACATTAGGAAAGCTTGATGATACTGTATATTTCATATTGTATTAGTAATAGTATAGTATGATAATGTAGTATTTTGCCATCAATTACAAAGGGAGAGATTGATGATATGTAACTGATTGAATGTTTGAAGATGTTAAGTTGATGATCACACAAGGCATTAAATAAGTTAATGCATTGTATTATCATTGATGTCAACTTGATATAATCTTTATGGTCATGGACATACTACCAAAGACTTCAATGAACTGATGAATCAAGGCTATACTATCAGTAATGCATATAAGTCAAGTATTCACTAAGTGACTGTATACACCGACGGACAAAGTAAAAGAGAAAATTCATAGTGTTACCCAAAGAATAAATGCACAACATTACCGATGAGAAAAGTCATAGTGTTTCCCAATTAGAAAAGCACACTATAAAGCGATGATAATTGAAGTCACACCGATGGAACAGTCAGTTATCACCGATGACTAACTTAAGTGTTGACCAACATAATAGACAGTTCAGAAATGATAAAATTCTTAGCTGTCAAGAGTTAAAGATAAACTTAACTGATACTTATCATTGTTTTAATCAACCAGATAAAGTCGAGGATAAGTAATGCATTTAAAGCTGCTTTGTCCAGTTGGCAAGCAAGAAGATCTCTACAAGATAAAACTAGAGTTTTCTTTAAATATAATTGGCGATAATTGTGGATCACGCCAAGAATCAAGAAAGCCAAGAAACAGTGAATCATGTCTATAAAGAGACAAACCCAATTCATTACAAATTGTGTGGGGTGAAGAAAACAAAGAGGGAAGATGCTAAAGAGATTATGAAGGAGAAGAAAGTCTTCATTTAGACCTGATCAAACAAGCTGAGGAAAGAGCTAGATTATGCAGACACCAACAAATAGTGAGACGACATCACAGAGAAGAACAATGTGGAGCAAAGGTATATAATTGATTATATTGATCAGAAAGGTAATGTACTTACAAATGATCTAAAAATCTGTAATTCAATTTGTATATGTGAACATATCATTAATGTTTCAGTTTAACCATTGAAGCATCAAGTCTCTTAACCAAGTAGGACTTAAAAGTCTTCTACAATTGAGATACATCCCAAGGAGTATCAAAATGTTTGATCATAGAAAGTAGCATTGGATATGCCCGATACCTATTAACAGCCCAAGTGAGTGTTTGATCAAGGATGGTAGCATTATATTCTAGATACTAGGTGACAAACTATCTTTTAAATCCTCCTAACAAGGTCACACCTAACAGTGTGTTTGTAACCTTTAACAGGGTTGACTTCTGATAGAGCTCAATTCAGAAGAGTGAAAATTTGGGGTACAGGTCCTAGTGGTTTTTCCCTTAACAGGGTTTCCACATTAAAAATCCATGTGTCAAGTGTTTATGTTTCATTACTTTACTGTTTTACATTTCACATATGCAATTCTGGATTGATCGGTATACTCTAGCTATTTACTGTATTTTGGTAAATGAAAGACTGCTTATTGGTAAACATACAGAAAAAGGTTTTGCAAAGCATTCTGACAAGTAGTAATCTGTTATACATATTTCAAGACATTCATCTTGTAGGAAAAAAGATAACTAGAGGCATAATTTGTGGTTATAATTTTTAAGGGTTGATTTAAGGATTTATTTTTTAGGCCACTGATTCACCCCCCTCTCAGTTATTACTAACACTTATCTCCTATGATCTGATTCAGTGGATGATGTCTTCTGACATACTTGGCAAGTCTTGGTTCAGCTCTTTGTCCATCATTCTGATTATCATCTTGATCTTCATTCTGATCTCCATCACTCGGTACATCATCTTGAGTATTTTCCTAATTTTTGGTAATTGCAGCCTGATGCTCATGTGCAATGTTTTGTTTCTCAGGAGAAATACACTATTTCTTAGGTAGAGTGTCAGGTTCTTCAGTGTAAACATACTTTTTGTAGTCTTCTGGTTCTTTTCTGCTTTCCTTATCATTCTTTTCTGCAAATTCATCTATTCTTACATTTGCACTTTCAATAATCTTGTTAGATGAATTGTTAAGACATTTATAATCCTTACTTTTGGTGGAATACCCTAGAAAGATACCTTCATCACTTTTGGAGTCAAGGTCTCAATTTCTATCATCTTTCAAAATATAACATTGACTACCAAAGATTCTAAAGTTACTTACATTGGGTGTGTAACCATACCAAAGCTCATAGGGTGTCTTCTTTATGTCCTACTTCAATTGTACTATGGTTAATGTGTATATAGAAATACTGACAAATTCCCTCCAGAAAGTTTGAGTGATGATTTTCTCAATCATCAATATTCTTGCACAATCAATAATGGATCTGTTTCTCCTTTTAGCAATTCCATTTTTCTGTGGTGTTCTTGGTACAGATACCTATCTTTTAATTCCATGCTCATTACATAAATTAGTGAATTCATCTAAAATAAATTCCCTTCCTCTATCCAACCTTAATAATTTCAATTTATTATTACTTTGTTTTCTACCATAGCCTTATACCATTTAAACATCTTGAATTCTTCTGATTTATATTTTAAGAACATGACTGTCATCATTCTAGAATAATCATCTACAAAGAGAATGAAATACCTATCTCCTTAGTAACTCTTTGTCCTCATGGGTCCACATAGATCAGTATGGACTAATTCTATAATTGCATTACATGTATGGACTTTACTCTTGAAACTAGACTTTGTCATCTTACCTTTTTGACAATTCTTACACATGATATGCTCGGGCTTTGACATGCTCAGTAAGCCTCTAACTTGTCTTTTATTAATTATCTTTATCATGTTGTAAAAATTAACATATCACAATATCTTATGCCATAACCATATGTATTCATTTCTAGCCATCAAACAAGTGGTGTTAATGTCATGAAGATAGAAAAGGTTACCTTTTGTCTATTCACCAGTTCTGATCAACTTTCCTGATTCATTGAAGATCTTTGCCTTCTTATTCTCAAATTCTACTTGGTGACATGTATTGTTCAGCTCTAAAACACTTAAAAGATTATAATTTAGTCCTTTTACCCAGTCATCATTTTCACATTTGATCAGGTTATTCAACATTATGGTTCCTTTACCTTCAACTGGACAAGGTGTCTCATTACCCATTCCTAATGATCCACCATTATAGTACTAAAAAGTTTCAACCTTTTGTTTATAACCGGTCACATGGTGAGTGCATCCACTATCTATAATCCCAACATCATTCTTACTAGCCTTAGATATGAGTGCAGTTTCTACATACCTTTCTTCTACTTCATCTGAAGCATCCTTCATGGCTATAAATACCATCTCAATGTCTTCTTATGATTCCATGTTAGTATCATCAACTGTGTTCTCAACTAGGTAACAAGATTTCTTTCATTTTTCCTTGTAGTATCAGGTATCTCTTTTTTCAGATTGTCGGTTGCTTCGGTAATATCTATTATCACCTTGGTCAAAATTATTTTCATATGTTATGTCATTACTTATGCCATCTTTTCTTCTGTTAGGACATCTTGCAAAAAAGTATCCAACCTCTTTACAATTAAAACATACAAGTGGTAATTTACCTTTTTATCTACCTTTGCCTCTCTGCAATCTTCTTTCCATTAGTGCTTCAATCTCATCAAGTCCTTGATCCTCATTATCACTTTCACTATCATTCCTCATAGTGTGTCTATGACTTAATGAAGTAGCACTAGTCTTGCTTCTCCCTAGCTTCCTCTAGGGTCTCCTAGGCCAAATCTCCTGACCTACTAGGGTTATTTCAAGAACCCTAGGCTCCTTAGGATCTCCTCACAAGAACCTAACACTTTCAACTAGTGAACACCCACAAAGTAGAATCCAAACTCTTCATGCTCTCTCCTAGACCCAAATTGGTCTTTTTTGCTCCATCTGCACAATCTGATCCCAATGGATCCCAAACACTCCCATATGGAAAGGTAGTCTCCAATATTGTTAATTGAACCATTTTAATGTCCACAACTTTCTTTGGAAGTGAAACCCTAAATGAGTTCCAAGTTCCAAGTCAATCTCACCCAAAACAAGGCTAGTAGCTTTAGGCCTAATTAGGCTCCTATTTTGCAATAAATCTTAAAAAAATTCAAACAAGTATGAAAATAAAATCCATATCCTGATACCCTTTATCAAGAACCTAAGGATATTCTAGGTCTTGGCTCTCAGAGGTGTCCGTATAGTACCTCCTATATTCATGCCTAAAATTTAGGGTTTTAGGTCTTTGCCACTGTCTGCACAAGAAATGGATCTTTTTGGATAACAAATAAACTTCTCCAAACTCATCCTCTGAGTGGAGGATCCTTCCTTGACTCTCCTACCTTCCCAAATTCATTGATTGAAGCTATGAATGCTTTCAATCCCTCTATAAAGCTCTGTAATAATTGGTGATCCCTAGTCATGCCACTCTGGCTCACCTAGGGCATCACCTTAAAAATGGATTCCATAACTTCCTGGGCCCCTACTTCACTATACACAATGTAAATGGAGTCACTTTCCATAATCCAAGAGCTCGTGCAAGTGCCACAGTGGAAAATGGATCTATGACCCCATTTGTTTACAGTGCCCATTTCAGGACAATGACAGTCCATAAAATAAAATAATTTAAACAAGAAACTAAAACTATTGAATTCAACAAACTAAGACCACAAGAAATCTTATATAAACCTACATTACTCAAACCAATTCTTACAGAAGTTACTTCAATCCATTAAATAGTCTGATCTTTACAAAACACCAAAACTGTAGCTGTATATTCAATTCACAGTCCGTACACAATATGACTTCAAAATTCCAACCCTTCCATAAGCACGAGGATGGTCTTAAATAGTTGACCAAGGCACTAGAAAACCAATTTCAAATAGTTAGGGAACTAAATTCCTTGAAGTTGCATTCTTGTCATAAATGTTGTCAATGTTGTCAATGACAACAATGACAACTTTTGCAACTTTTTGGATATGCTATCCAAACTCGTTCTAAACTTGTCCAAACTTTTCCAAACCACTAATTAGGGTGAAATAACATTAAATAGGACCTATAGCCCCTTTTTTGACTCATTTGGAAATCAAATACCCAAAACCCCGTATTGGACCTAAATAGACACAAAGGTCTCAAATTACCTAACAAGACATCCTCCTACTTAGCACTCTATATACTAGGACTTTTAGTCCTTTTATTCACCTAGTTGTTTGGAAAGAACCACTACAAGACAAAACATAGAAGAAGGCCTAGGTTACATTGTATCAAATATCCCACCTAGGTGCTCCTGCACCACTTGAATTTCTTATTTTCAAATAAGATTTGAATGCAGACTCTATACATGGTAAGACACTATTATCAAAGTTATTAATCTCAAATTAAATTAGTCTACCAATCAGAATATCTAAAATAACTGTATTTTTTGCACCTGCTCTCATTTCTTGAATAGAAGATACTATAATAGCATATATAGGAAGTAAGGTTCTTACAATTTTACTTACCACTCTCTCTTCTTCAAGTACACCTCCATCTCCTTAGATAATATTGACTACCTATTTGATTCTACAGCTATACTAAGTGATATTTTATCCTTCTTTCATCCTTAGGTCATCAAACCTCCCTCTTAGGCTTTCTACCTTGGCTCTTAGTAAATTAGGATCTCCTCCATGTACCAACTTCAATTTATCCCACATTTGCTTTGAAGAGGTGTAGGTTTTGACATCTTCAAACTCAACATTGGAGAGTAAGGTAGAAAGTTCTATCATCATGCAATTATGCTCATGCTTTTATCTCAATTTATCAAGAGTGTGAGGCCCTATAGGCAACACATATTTAGTATAAAGGTGTTGAGTAACATCATTACCAATACTTGATAGGTGGAGGCTTATTTTTCTTTTCCATGATGAAAAGTTGTCTTTATTCAACTTGGACACATCTCGCTTGTTCATCTTGTGATCTTTTGCTTGAGATCTTAAAATCCCTTTCTAAGAACACAAGGTCTAATACCAGTTGTTATAAATAATTGAGAGGGGGGGGGGGGGGGGGGGANGGGTGAATCTGTGGCCTAAAAAGTATTCCAATAAATCAACCCAAAAACTTAGTACCACAATATTAAGCCTCTAGCTATCTTCAGTCCTACAAGATGTATGCCTTCAAATAATTATATCAAATAACTACTGCTCAGAGTTCACTATTAAACTTTATTCTTAATATTTAACGAATAGCAGTCTTTCATTTACTGAAAAGTAGTATATTTCTTAGTGTATACCGATCAATCAAGATTAGTTATGTGTAATGCAAAAAAACTAAAGTAATGACTCATAAACACATTGACACATGGAATTTTAACGTGTAAACCCTGTTAAGGGGAAAAACCACTTGGGAGCGGTAACCCAAAATTTTCACTCTTCTAAAGTGAGCTCAGTGAAGAGCCAACCTTGTTAAAGGTTACAAAGACACTGTTAGGTGTGACCTTGTTAGAGCATTTAAATAGAATAGTTTGTCACTTGATATTAGGTATCTCTATGCTACCTTCTATGACCAAACCCAGTGTAGTTTGTCAAATGGTATCGGGCAACTCATGCTATCGTCATGATTAAATTTTTTGATACTCCTTGGGATGTATCTAAATATAGAAAGGATTGTTAAGTCTTGATTGGTAAAGAGACTTTCAGAAGCAATGGTTAAATTGAAATAGTAAATGATCTGTTCACGCATACAAATTAGAATTGTAGGTTTTTAGATCTATTGTAAGCTCATTTTACCTTTCTGATCAATGTCCTCTTTTCAATACCTTTGATCCACTTCTTTCTGCTCAGTTATGATGTGCTTCTCTGTTGCTCGGTGTCCTGAAAAATATTTTTCTCTTTCCTCAGCTTGTTTGATCAAGAATGTATGAATTTTTTCTTCATTAGTTTCTCTTCAACATCCTCTTTCTCTATTCACTCCCCTTAATTCATAATGAATTAAGTTATCTCTTTATAGACATGATATCACCATTTCTCACTTCTTGATTTTCATGTTCTTGGTGTGATCCATAATCTTAGCCAGTCTTGCTTTAAAGCTTAACTCCAAATATTCTTTCCAATTGGATAAAAAAAATTTAAAAATTGTACTTATCTCTGGCTTTAACTTGTCAATGAAAACAATGTTAACAATTAGCTAAGTCTATCTTTAGCTTTTCCAGCTAGGTATTTTGTCATTTCTAAACTTTAGTTAATTTTGGTGTTTTAACTCTCTGATAGCTTCGGTCAACACTTCAGCTCTCCTCGCGCTTCTCCATCAATTTTTTCTATCCTTCAGGGTTGTGTGTGTGTCAGGCTTTTTTGTTCATTGGTTAACACTATAATTCTTACTGTCGGTGATGCTTTTGATTCTACTCGTCGGTAATTCTTGTCAATTTCTTTGCTCGGGCATCACTATGAATTTTCTCTTGGTTTTCTCTGTCCTTTGGTTTCCACTAGCCATCAGTGTCTATAGTCACTTAGTGAATGTTGTGTTAGTAATAATTGAGAGGGGGGGGGGTGAATCAGTGGCCTCAAAAATTAATCCTTAAATCAACCCTTAAAACTTATTACCACTTTAAGCTTTCAGTTATACTCAGTCCTACAAGATGAATGCCTTGAAATACTTATAGAAAATTAATACTTGTCAGAATTCTTTGTAAACCTTTCTTCTGTATGTTTACTGATAAGCAATCTTTCATTTACCGAAACACAGTAAATAGCTAGAGTATAGCAATCAATCCAGAATTACATATGTGAAATGTAAAATAGTAGAGTAATGAGACATAAACACATAACACATGGATTTTTAACGTCGAAACCCTGTTAAGGGAAAAACCACTGGGACCGGCACCCCAAATTTTCACTCTTTTGAAGTGAGCTCGGTTAAAAGCCAACCCTGTTAAAGGTTATAAACACACTGTTAGGTGTGACCTTGTTAGAGGATTTAAAAGATAGTTTGTCACCTAGTATCTGGCATCTAATGCTACCATCCTTGATCAAACACTCGCTTGGCCTGTTAATAGGCATCAGGCATATCCAATGCTACTTTCTATGATCAAGCTTTTTGATACTACTTGGGATGTATCTTAATTACAAAGGACTTTTAAATCTTTCTCGGTTAAGAGACTTGATGCTTCAATGGTTAAACTGAAACACTAAATGATTTGTTCATACATACAACTTGAATTGTGGATTTTAAAATCTATTGTAAGTGAATTACCTCTCTAATCAATATAATCAATTCAATACCTTTTCTCCACACTGTTCTTCTCTGCAATGTTGTCTCACTGTTTGTCAGTGTCTGCAGAATCTAGCTCTTTCCTCAACTTGTTGATTAGGTCTGAATGAACACTTTCTTCTCCTTTAGAATCTCTTTAGCATCTTCCTTCTTTTATCTTCACCCCACACAATTCATAATGAATTGGGTTTCTCTCTTTATAGACATGATTCACCATTTATTGGCTTTCTTGATTCTTGGCGTGATCCACAATTCTCGCCAATTAGATTCAAATAAAACTCCAGCTTTATCTCAAAGAGATCTTGCCAACTCGACAAAGAAACTTTAAATCCATTACTTATCCTCGGCTTTGTCTGGTCGATTAAAAAAATGATAAGTATCAGTTAAGTCTATTTATAGTTCTTGACAACTAAGCATTTTGTCATTTTAGAACTCTCTATTCTGTCGGTCAACACTTTAGTTAGTCATTGGTGATAACTGACTGTTCCTTTGATATGACTTCAATTGTCATCAACATCTCCATCCTTGTCTTTTCTGTCAGGCAACACTGTAATTCTATTTTTTTGGGCAACACTATAATTTTGTCTGTCAGGAAACACTATGACTTTTCTCATCGGGCAACACTATGAATTTACTCATCGATAATGCTATGCATTTTCTCATCGGGTAACACTACAAATTTTCTCTTTTACTCTGATTGTCGGTGTGCACTCTGTCAGTGTAAACAATCACTTAGTGAATACTTGACTTATATGCATTACTTAAAGCATATCCTTTGATTCATCAGTTCTTTGAAGTCTTTGGCAGTATATCCATGATCATATAGATTATATCAATTTGACATCATTGAGAATACAATACATTAACTGATTTAATTCCTTGCATGATCATCAACTTAACATCTTCAAACATTCAATCAATTATAGTTCATCAATCGCTCCATTTGGCATTGATGGGAACAAACTACATTATCACACTATATTACTGCTAATACAATATGAAATATAACAGTTGTAGTTCATCAAACTACCAATCTTATGTACTATAACCGATACAAATATATGGTCCTCAGTAAGTTCATATAACTTAGATTTGATTCTTGCAGCTTTCTCTCTGTCTTCAATCCCTTCACTGAATAGATATAGAATCTTTCTTTCTCTGATGTGATGTGTTCTTCTTCTATTTCAAACTCTCTCCCTTTGACTGTTCTCTTTTCTTTTGATGTTTCTTGCCAGCAATTCTTTCTCTTTTGAATGTACTCTCCCTTTCTTGTTACATCTCTCCTTGATCTCGTTGAATTATAATCTCTCTCATTGATATAATCTCTATTTGAGATGATAATCTCTCCCTGAAGTGATAAGAAGTGATAATGGATATAATATCTCCCTTTGACAACAATGCCAAAAAAGCATTTTTGACAGTAATGCGAAACAGATCCTTTCTATCCATAATATACTCCTTGAATTTCCTAATCCATTGGCAATACAATAACTCTGGTGCTCAGAGTAGATAAATACCTTGTTGTATATATATTTATCTTTGAAGTCCATCTCTCTGCTTGCATCAACATTAATGATATTCTGATAATATGTAAGCTGATGCAACCTTCTAGTCATTTTACTGACTAGTAGGCAAGGGTCTGACCCCTAGTCTCTTTCTCAAGTACTTAAATGCATCCTTGGGAAGTGGCTTGATGAAGATATTGGCCAATTATTCCTTTGATTGCACATACTCAAGTATCACCTCTTTTTCTTGAACTTGTTCTCTCAAATAATGATACTTGATGGCAATATGCTTTGTTTTAGCATGCATGAATGGATTCTTGGAAATGTTTACTGCACTGTTATTATCACAATAGATTGTTGGAAAGTTGACTCCTAGAGGACATATGACTATTTTTGTGTTTTCATTATGGCAAAAAAGTCATATTAAGTTTCTGTCATGAAAGACAAAATGACTGTATGGAAAACAGGACAGACAGAGATATACAAAGATCAACATATCAACGCACATGTTAGACATTGAATCAGAGTATGCACATTCAGATATATATTCTATGTGATTTCTACATACTAAGTCCAGACACGCATGGTATGACATGATAGTACAGAGAAGTTACAAATAGATTAGTACACTAGTAGTCCAGAAGACAGAGCGTGGAATCCGACTAGTGTTTTGATTAGCATGAATTATTTTGTTATGTAACAGCCAAGCACCTTTGATTATATGTTTTTAATGATGTAATTATTATTTTTGTAAACATGATTAAGCTGACTTTCTTGGAATTGTTGTGTATTATGTTTTGGGGCTAACCATAAGTCTTGTTTTGGGTCGCGTCTATTCGGGTATGAACATATAAGTATATAATGTAAAGTTATGTTACAAGTGTAGAATAAGATGTATGAGAAAGATATAGAAGAGAAGTATGATGAAGTCAGTATTAGATAAATCTCTTTAAGAGAGTAAGATCATTCACACATACACGGAACTGATCAGACAACAGTGTCATCACAGCAATTCACTTTTGATATAGTGTATATCAACTATCAGAAGGTTGTAGCCTTCATCTTATTGGGCAGAAAGCCTAGGAAGTGAACCATATACCTTTAAAAGGGTTTTGGAAAAGACTCCTAACAGGGTCAGACCTTTAACAAGGTCATTGTACTTGCATTGTAAAGATTGCTTCTAACAAGGTAAAGGAACTTTAGCAGGTTCACTATACTAGTACAATATTTGTGGGTACTAATTCCCACCAGGGTTTTCCTCTGATCAAGGTTTCCCCATAATCATATCTTGTGTTATGATTTCTTGTGTTAAGCTTCATTGAATGAATTTTTTGATTTATGTTAAAGAGAAGAAATATAACTAATAGACAAACATTGATTCACCCCCACCCCCTCTCAGTGTTTCTAACAATTGGTATTAGAGCCCTGGTCCTCTGAAAGAAAGTTTAACCACTTGAGGAGATCATGGACTCAGAAGAAGCAAAACATTTGAAAAAGAATCTTGAAGCAGCTCTTGAAGATCTTGATAGATCTGAAAAAGAAAATGAAGAACTTAGACTAAAAGTTGATGTCTCACAAATGCTTATCAAGAAATTGAGAAAAGATTTGAAAGATTGTTCTACAAGTGATTTAGGGAAAATAGTCAAAAATATCAATGAAGAGAATATGTCTCTAAAAGATAAAATTGAAAATATGGATGAACAGCTAACAGACAATCAAATTGCTATTGAAGAAAAGATCAAAGAAAGCAAACAATTAGAAGATGAACTCTTGAAAGCAAACACGAAAGTCTTGGAATTGGAGAACATAAAGAAGAAGATGGAATCTAAATTAACAGAAGCAAAGGATAAGATTGATAAACTCCACACAAATTTTGATTCACTTCAATCTCATCTCAATGCACAAAAGCTAAGAGGTGACACTATTGGTCTTGGATATAGTGTAACACAAATTGAAGACAATCCATTAGTAAAAAGAAAGAAAGCACATGAAGCATCTTCAGAAGCAAAGAAAGTTGAAAATGTTGCAGAGATTAAAATAGATCCACCTAAAGGGGAAATCAAGCAAGTTAACAAAACTTGTTATGCATGTAACAAACATGGTCATTTGGCAAGAGATTGCAAAGAGGTAAGACCTTTCAATGGTTATTGTTACTCCTATAATAAGTTAGGTCATAGGGCTATACATTGAAGAACAAATCAAAGAAATTAGTCACAGTAGAATCAAAGAAGAATGAATCAAAACAATCAGAGAAATCAACCTCAAATAAATTTTCAGAACACTACATGTCAGATATGTAACTAAAATGGAAACACAACAAAGCAGTACAACATGATGAACAATAACATCAGACCTCCTATCATTTTTCACACATGTGGAAAGGCTGGACACATCTCAAGGTTTTGTAGATCCAGAACTCAAAAGCAAGAGGATCCTAAGAAATCACTATTTGAAGAAGAAGGAGAAGTCAAGTTTGTTCAAGAAAAAGAAGATTCAAGAAAAATTTGGGTTGAAGTAAAGAAGGACAATGATGTTAAAAAAGTAGTTGATGCATCCATAGTGGACACACCCTCTACTTCTGCTTGAATAGACCTTCTTGGTCTTAGGGGGAGCTATTCTAGCTCGGGACCCCTACGCGGCTGGTATACTCACCTCTGAGTATGCGCCTATGGATTCATAGTTATGAGAACATGATATTGTAGTATGCATGCACACATTGTCTCAAATGCATCGTGATCAAAGTTGCAAATTATCTGAGTAATTTGCGTATGGTTGCAAACATTAAATGTAGTAGCTTTTATAAAAGAATGTAAATGTTTGATCTTCTTCACACTTGCATTCAAGATCATAGAATTTGGAGAGCACTAGAGCACTAAGCATCAAAGCATGGAAGCATAATGGATTTGGCAGCTAAGCAAATGGATAGGAAGTTGAAACGGAACCCTAGCAGTCACGCCGTTTTGAAATTTTGTGAAACCCTAATTAATCAAGTTCCAAGTAAGTATGGAAACCCCAATTGTTTTCAACATTTCTGAGAGGAAGAGATTTGTTTTTAAGAAGCATCCACTCAAGTCAATTCTAGATGATGTTGAAGGGGCATTCTCCAAAACCCCACTTGGAGTTGTGCACGTGGAAGATATCCGCACATACATTTACTGTAAGAAGGAAATAGTAGGAGATATCAGCATAGCCACTCAGATGGGATCTATGATGAAACTAGACTACACATTCAAGGGTGAGTTCGCGCACTTGATTAATAACCCTATCTTAAAATACTCTAATGTGCATGAGTTTGATGAGCTAGAATGGGTGAAGATTTTACTAAGCAGAATACATGATGACCTTTACTAGATTGGTGAGGTTCTTGTTCACATCACTATAGACCTAATCCATGAATTAACTGGACTTCCTAAAACTAGACCAGTTCTTCCTACTGGCAAGGATGTCAAGAAGTAATTTGAACAAGTTTGCTTATCTAGAAGTGACAAGCGCAGGGTGATAGTTGACCCTATCAAGGAAGATGACATAAAGCTTCTAACTATGATACTTGGGTATAAGTTTTAGCAAGCAAGCAAGTTAAATAGTGTCTCTGTAGCAACATTCCTAGCATATATCAGAATGGTGAAGGATAACACTCAGTACAATCTATGTGAGATATTGCGTGCTCAATTGATTGACAACATTTGAATCATCAAGCATGAAAGGAGAAAGACATTCAGGTTTGGATCTTTGATCATCTACTTGTACTTCCATATTTTTGGAAAGGTTGCAAACCTTTACCTAGACAGTAGAAAACCCACAATGTCTCAGATTTCACTTAAAGCCACTTTAGAGAGCAGTGTGAGGGACGTCATGGATATGGATATCAAGACATTTAGGATCAAGATGCATAAAAGGTTCAGATTATCTGAGAGGATAGTTGATAAATATAAGGATACCATATGTTTCATGGTAGAAATAGATTGAAATTGCATGGAGGAAGTTGAACCTAGAACCAAATGGATTCATCCTCTTGGTTATGAAGTGGAGGAACATGTGTTAGAAGGATATGCACAAGTTCTATTGTCTGTGCCCAAAGATCCTAAAGAGCCAAGGTGGGGCACTTATAGAGAGAAGACTAATGAAGTTGATACTATCTTACACAGTGTTGATAACAAAAGGAAGGCATCCAAAATTACATCTAGCATTTTGAAAATTCATGGGGTCACACAAGAATATTTAGAAAAAGCAAAAGAATCCAAGATTGCAAAAGAGCTTGAGCAAGTTCATGCACAAGTAAAAATTGAGAAGACTGGCGACATTCAGAAGAAGAAGATGAAAAAGAATGAGGAGATCACCTCTGTACCCTCTACCACTATTGAGCTAGACTCATCTCCACCTTCTGTACCAAGAAAGAAACCTAGAGGAAGGAAACAAGCACCTACAAGTCATCCATCCTCAAGGACTACACAGAGCACAATAAGAAGTACTCAAGCTCATCTTGAGGTTGGTTTTAGACCTAGTCTAAATGTCTTAAGGAATAGGATTGTGAATGAAGGTAGACTAGATAAAATTGCTAAAGTGTATGACAAGTATCAAGAGATTGATAAAACTGAGATACACTCTATGATCATATCTCATATGATTAAGTTTAAGAAGTTAGTTCTTGAACTCAAAACAGTGATACCGGATAAGTTATGGAACATACTGGAGATCATGAAGAGACATGCAATTGAGGAAGACATGAGGATAAGAGAAGAAACAATGGATAATCTTCTCCCTATATTCTCACATGATGAGAAGGCAATTCTATTAGATCTGGTGAAGCCTCATCTCAGAACCAAGACAAGGACTCTTCAGATTATGAACAAAGAGTATGAGTAGATAGGAAAAGAAACTAAAAAGGAATTTGCAAAAGTGTTTATGGATAGACACATGTATACATCAATGATTCCTACTACAAAGGTAACTCCAGCTCCTCCCAAATAGGTTACAGAACTAGTGATTCAGATAGCACCAATAGCAGGTCCACAGGTTTCAGCACCCTCAGTGACAATAACTTCTAATACAACAAAAGACTGAGAAGATACTATAGTGGTTGATAATATCAAGATATCCATGACAACATCTGACAAAAACATGGACAAATTTGATAAAGAATTTGTAAGCACTGAAGAGATGTGCACTGATGATATAGCTGTACAACAAGATGAAGTTCCCTCCAATGAGCCAATTGACTTGAATGAAGAAAAAGATACTCAAGATAATGAGACACCAATCAAAGAGATACCAGTAAGGAGTGAGTGCATGGATACCAGTCAAAATACTATATTCTCACCATCCACTCAACCATCTACTTCATTTTTGTCAAGGTTAACTCCTGATTCAACAAGTCTGGATGCATGGGGAGAAGAAGACCTGATCAAGATCAACGTTCTTGCTATGGAAAAATCAAAAGAGAAACAAGTGATGAGGAACCCTCACTTTTTGGAATCAGTGAACATGTTGAATGACTTAGTACCTGCAAACAAGAAAGTAGCCAAAGTTCAATCGGTTGAGGATGTGGATAGTATTCTAACAAACTTCAAATCACATTTTACAAGCCTAGTAGACTCTGCTACTAGAATTGCAGAAGAAGAATATAAAAATGAGAGACTGAATAAATTGGTAAAGAACTTTACCTTAGACCTAAACTCTTTAAACATTGGGCAGTCCATACTAAAAGAGTTGGCAGCTAAAGGAAGGAAAGTCACAACAAACTGCATGGACAGAGTAAAATTCACCTTTGAGCACATTAAAAAGATAGAAGAGGCAGAGATCATGGTGGACAACATTAGAAAATTAGTTGATACATCCATGCAAGACATGAACATCTGTAACAATGTCTATCAAGGATAGTTGGACAAGATTGAGAAGGCTAAGTGGAGATTAGTAAGATAAGAGTCATACAGACTCAATTGAGAAACGCACTTGCGCCCTCTCTAGCAGTTCTGAATGAGAACATCAAACAGATTGATTCCACCATTGTGATGTATGATCAAGGTCCCTGTATGGATTTGACAAAAATAGAGAAGCTAACATATGCATTATGAGCGCATCTTCAGACAGTTGATGTAATGAAGGCATTCTAGCAGAAAGAGATCCAATCCCTTCAGATTGCATATCCAGATGTTTACATGGAGTAAGTATCTTGAAACTTACAAGTTTTTGCACACCTTTGTCATTAATGTCAAAGGGGGAGTGATGTATATAGAGAATGTGTATATATGGAGT
>MU223127.1:213708-229659 GCA_018584345.1 Thuja plicata | reverse complement strand
TAAAGGAGATTGCAAATTTGTAATTCCATTGTAATTAAGTCACTTATGTATTCCAAAGATGTATTTAATAATTGTATCAATAAGAAAAGAATTTTTGCTTAAAATTATTGTACTAACGTCTTCTCCAGACAGCTTCGTAGATGTTTCATTAATGTATAGTAGATATAAATTATATTCTTCTAAACATTCCAAATAAAATAAAACTTGTTCTATATGCTTGTATCATTAATTTGCATTATTGTTTACTTCAAAAAAGTCTTGTGAACGATCTAGTAAAGTAAATAAGAAAATCTTAAAGCTATATATTAATATTGTTGATTAAACTATCAATTAATTAAATCTGTGATTTGCAAAGGTGTAGAAGAGGTTTCATCTCCTATAGTTAACTTAGCAGTATTAAAGAGAAATTTATGTTCTTTTGGTTAAGTTTTTAGTGCCCAGATTTTGGGGCATGACGGCTACAGAACCAGTAACTCAGATTGCATCTATGACAGGTCCATGAGTCTTAGCACCCATAGAGACAATAAATTCTGATACAGATAAAGACTCAGAGGACACTATAGTAGTTGAAAATGTCAAGATATCCATGACTACATCTAAAAAAGATATGGAAAAAGTTGATAAGGGATTTGTAAGCACTAAAGAAATGTGCACTGATGATACCTCTGCACAACAAGATGAAGTTCCCATCAATGATCAAATTAACATAAATTAAGATACTCAAGATGATACTCAAGGTGACGAGACACCAATAAAAGAGAAACTAGTAAAGGTTGAATGCATGGATACCAGTCAGAAAACTATATTCTCACCATCCACTCAACCATCTACCTCATTGTTGTCAAGGTTAACTCCTGATTCAACAAGTTTGGATGCATGGGGAGAAGAAGACCTAATCAAAATCATTGTTCTTGCTATGGAAAAAGCAAAGGAAAAACAAGTGATGAGGAACCCTCACTTTTTGGAAATAGTGAACATTTTGAATGACTTAGTGTCAGCTAATTAGAAAGTAGCCAAAGTCCAATCAGTTGAAGATGTGGACAATATTTTGTCAAACTTCAAATCACACTTTATAAGCTTAGTAGACTCTGCTACTAAGATTTCAGAAGATGAATATTAGAAGGAGAGACTGAATTATTTGGTAAAGAACTTTACCTTAGACTTGAACTCCTTAAAGACTGGACAATCTATATTGAATGAATTGGCAGATAAAGGAAAGAGAGTCATAGCAAATTGTATGGACAGAGTGAAGCTCACCTCTAAGCACACCAAAAAGGTAGAAACAATAGAGTTAATGATAGATAGCATAAGAAAATCAGTTGAGACTTCCACGCAAGACATGAAAATATGTAACAATGTCTACCAAGGGAAGTTAGATAAAATTGAAAAAGCAAAGTTAGAAATAAGCAAGATAAGGGTAAGGCAAACCCAGTTAAGAAATGCACTTGCACCATCCTTAGCAGTCCTTAATGAGAACATCAAACAAATTGATGCCACTATTGTGATATATGATCAAGGTCCCTGCATGGATCTGATAAAAATGGAGAAGCTGACATATGCATTGTGCGCGCATCTACAAACAGTTGATGCTATGAAGGTATTTTGGAAGAAAGAGATCCAATCTCTTAAAATTGTGTACCCTGAAGTGTATATGGAGTAAGTATGTAGTAGACTTACAATTTTTTGTACACCTCTATCATTAATGTCAAAGGGGGAGTAATATAGAATGTGTATATGTGGAGAAGTATATGTATATATGATGTTAGACAGTCACTTTTTGTGGTAAGTCATTTTGAGTAACTTGACCACATTCCTTTGTTGCCATAAATGACAAAGGGGGAGATTGTTGGAAAGTTGACTACCTAAGGATGCATGACTCATTTTGTGTTGTCATCATGGAAACAAAGTCATTTTTAGTCTCAAGCTTAAAAGACAAAATGAATAAGTAAGGAAAATAGGGCAGACAGAGATACTCAGCGATCAACACATTAGCGCATGTGCGAGAGATCGATTCAACATATGCACATTCTGATATAAGTTGTATGACATGTGTACATGCTACATCCAAACACACATAGTATGAAACTACAGTACGGAAAAGTTACAAGTAGATCAATAGACCAATAGTCTAGGAGACAGAGCATGGAAGCCGACTAAGTGTTTTGATCAGCGTGTGTTATTTTATAATGTAATGGCTAAGTGCCTTTGGTTATATGATTGTAATGATGTAATTAACATTGTAGTAAACATGCTTGAGCCAACTTGTTCGAAAGTGATGTATATTTTGTTTTAGGGACAACTAGTGTTTTGTTTTGGGTCGCGCCTATTTGGATTTGAATATATAAGTATGTAATGTAAAGATATGATAGTGTGTCAATTATCATGTAAGAGGAAGATACAAAGGGATAGTACTATGAAGTCAGTATATGATATAGCTCTTTGAGAGAGGAAGAGTATTCACGCATACACGAAACTGAACAGATAATAGTTCATTTTGATCTAGTGCATATCATCTTTCAGAAGGTTGTAGCCTTCATCTTATTGGGAAGTGAGCCTAGGTAGTGATCCATATACCTTTAACAGGGTTTTGTAAAAGACTCCTAATAGGGTCTGACCTTTAACCAGGCCATTGTACTCATATTGTAAAGAGTGCTTCTAACAGGGCAAAGGAACTCTCACAAGTTCATTATACTTAGTACAATATTTGTGGGTACTAATTCCCACCGGGGTTTTCCTCTGATCAAGGTTTCCTCGTAATCATATCATGTGTTATGAGTTGTTATGTTAAGCTTCATTCTATGTATTTTTGCTTTATGTTTAACTTGCTGAAAAAGTAATTAATAGACAAACACTGATTCACCCCCCCCTCTCAGTGTTTCTAAGAAGCAGAAGCAAGGGGAACCATTCTTGATGTTTCTCCAAAGATGGAGACAACTTTGCACAAAGTACCCTTGCAAAATACTTGAGTCTGAGAAACTCGATATATTCTTGGATAATCTCACCCCTGATTTCAGGTATCAAGTCCAACTTCAAGGTCCCCTTAATTTTGATAGTATGATAAAACAGGCTGTGAGAATAGAAGCATTCATGGTTAAAAAAGGTGAATTGACCTTGAATAAATATAACAATCAAAACCCCTCATCTTCCAACAAAGGTAAAGGGAAATTTTCCAAAAAAAATAGGGATGTTGTGAATGATGGGGTGGTCAATAATGTGAATTAAACTTCTTCAAAACCGGTCTTCAATCTCACCTCTAGTATACAAGAAACCAAAGCTGTCAAAAAGGCTACAACCAATACTCAACAGCCTTCTAGATTTTCTGGCAACAAACCTTGGGCAATGCGACCCAAGCGTGAGTTTACTTCTTTGGGAGAACTGCTTGATGTGGTTTTCAAAACTTTGGTACAAAATCAAATTCTTGCTCCTTTAGAGAAACATCTATACAATCCGCAACCATGACCTCATTGGTGGAATGAGAATGCTTACTATGACTACCATAAAAAAAAAGGTCATAAGACTGCTACATGTCTCCAATTGCATCATAAAGTTCAAGATTTGATTGATAACAAGGTTATCATTATGGAGAATCATAACAAGAATTCGGATCATCAAGCATTCTAAGATCCCTTTCCTCGTCATGAGAAAGGTGAATCCTCCAATGCTCAGAATAATAATGCCATAGTTAATTATGCACATACCACTTACAATAATGTGATCAAGATGATTGAACCAGTGGAAGTGGAATATTGTAATATGTTTACTAGCAAGGGAAGTGGGAATGATTCTAAACCCAGAACCCTATTTTTCTTGAGAGGCTCTGGGTCTTGATCATCTAAATCTGAAACATCTTGAGATTGTATGAACATTGTTACTAGATCTAACGCTAGAATCTCTATCAAGGGTCCTAACCCTCCTACTGCTACATCCGTACCAAAGCAAACTACGGATAAGACTGTTGTTGGCACTACCAAAAAGACCACAAAGGTGGTCCCTATGCCTCCTACTACTGGTTATAGTATTCTTGATCAAATTCAAAGGACCAATGCTTAGATAACTATTTTTGAGCTATTGAAAATCTTGCCTACTCATAGGAAAATTTTGGACAAAGCTCTCACTGAAGCTAATGTCCCCAAAGATATCAATCTCGATCAGTTTCAATCCATGGTGGGTCACTTGATGTCACCGCATTATTTATCCTTCTCTGAAGAAGATGATCACTCAATTAGTCACCCACACAATGCTCCTCTACACATAGAAGTCATGATTGGCAAACAGCTAGTCCACCACGTCCTCATTAATAACGGTGCTGGTCTTAATATTTACTCTGCCCACTTTCTTGCTCAACTAGGTTATGGCAAAGACCGCATAGATTCTTGCAAAAGAATTACTATAAAAGACTATGATGAAGAATAGAGAAAATCTAAAGGTCTAGTGGTGCTTCCCATTCAGGTTGGACCGATTGAAAGAGATGTCATATGTCAAGTGCTAGACCTTCCTCTTGCATATAATATCTTTCTAGGAAGACTGTGGATCCATGAGATGCAAGTGGTTCCTTCCACATACCATCAGTGTATTAAGTTTTCTTTTCAAGGCACAGAGGTGACAGTTCCCACTAGTATGGGCTCTTCTTGTAATGCTCTCACTCAATCAGCTGACAATCTTGTTGCAAATAATAGAGAATACACAGAACTCTGTGATGCCAAGCTCAAAGATATGGAAAAGAACCTGAAAATCATAGACATAGGCATGGGAGGATATCAAATAGAACCCATTCTATCTTTAGCAGCTTTACCTCCATCTCCCCATTCTTATGGGAGACCTTCTGAGAACAAAAAACCTTTTTCTACTCCTGAGATAGTCTATGACGGTGTCTTTGTACGGTCTGCTACACCATTGGAAGATAAAGACAAGGAAAGAGCTATCAAGGATTGGCTTTGCAAAGGAAAGAACATAGCTGAACAGACAGCCCCGGCTCAAGAACTAAACCCCAATAATGAAGGTCTTAAGATTATGAGACATTTTGGGTACAAAGGAAGTAGCCCAATAGGGGTGAATGGTAATGGGTTACTTGAACCTATTCAAGCTATAGGTCAAAAGACAAAAGACACCACTAGTTTAGGTTTAAAAAAGATCCCATTCCATTTGGGGATCAATAAATTTGTGCCAGAAATATAACCTTCACCAAAAATTGAAGGTACAAATGTAGTCGACACTATAGAAGATAGCTCTGATGAGGATTGTTTTCCTTATCCCATTCCTCCAGACCTGGTAGCATTATTTGCTGAGCTAGATAAATTTGTATCATGCATCAGTATAGATGATACTGATAGCGATTTTGATAAAACCAATCCATCCTAGAAAATAACTTTTGAGCAATGGAAAGACTTACAAGATCCTAACTTCCAAGGTGAACGGTACATGCCACCAGAATTTCAAGAGCGGTTGATGCAAGAACAGGCTAGTGTTGCAAGAACTCAAAAACCTTCATGGTGCAAGTACCCAAGTCAAAGTTCAGATACAAACTCATGAATATGAGTTTGATAGTTTGTCAGAAGGATCTCATGAAAGACTTCTCAACGTAAGTGAGGGGTCTAGTGAAGGCCTAATGAGTCCAAGTCTATAAATGTTAACATGTCTTCTAATTTAGTTGTTAGGGATCAAATGGATTCAAACACACCTTTGGATGAGATCGGTTTAGCTCTCAGCTTTCTAGTTAACGCTTTCGATGACTATTATATGAATGCACTTGAACCTATCACATCTCTTTCCCTCCAACATCCTAAATTAATAGACTAGAATTCCCCTTCTTCATCCAGTGAAGTCCTTACATTCCAGAATAATTACACTCTAGCCTGCTACCTTCACACTGTTGAACCTGTGACGTCTTCCACTAGTGAAGAAAGTGTCAACATGACCGAGGATGACATCAAGTATCTTAGTCAAAAAATTAAAAGAAGAAAAAATAGACGCTATGATGGTGAAAACCACATTGTGGTAGTATCAGAACCAAAAAAAGTAAAAAAGAAAAGACATATCCAAAGGTGAAAACCTGATGCAGGAGCATCCCAGGGTAGTTGGCTATCCTGCATGTTTGGGAGATTTGATGGAGTCGTGTGGACTTATTTTCATGTGTGAGGGGTTTGGTAGAGTTTGATAAACCTACTTGGGTCTTGGGTAATTGGTTTTGATGTATTTAATGGAACTTGGCATGGTCTTGGTTGCTTGGCATGGACTGGGAGGAGCTCGACCCTGCTTAGGAATTTGGTTCCTATTACAGGCCATATAAGTAATTTTACACAAAGAGTTAGAGGATGAAAATTTCAAGGATTGAAAAGGGCCTAGATTTCTACCTACGGTTCAAAGTGCGAGTCCTAATTCATCTAGAGCTAGGAGATATCATGATTTTACTAAGACATCAATTTTGGGCATTTAATTATTGTTGTTGGCCGACTTGTGGTATTTAATTTATGTGTTTGTATTTAATTTATGTTCTGGGCCGACCTGTGGCTTAGATTGGTATAATTAGGGGTTATGGGGGAAGTCTTTAGTCATTATTCATCCATCCTAGAGTAGAGGAAGAGGTAGAGGAGCGATTTTTGAGAGGAACTAGTAGCTGTGGCTTGGGAAACAAGGAGATTGCTTGGTGGGCTTGCGAGCACAAGTTTGGATCTTCCTGGAGCTTTCTACCATAGTGTGGCTAGGGTTTGGTTTGGATCTTGTGAGATCTTATGGAGTTCCTCTTATAATTTCATTGTATTTGGCGGTAACCCAGAAGGCCTTATAGCCGGGCATGTTGGATGAAAATATGATGATTCTATTATGAGTATTTGCATTGTGTGGATCTAAATCTCTGTGTTGTTATTTTCTTTTTTCATTGTGTGGTTATTTTCTGGGGCTAGGACATCTCCATTGGGGATTCTCCTACCTTGCCCTTCATCAAGTGGTATTAGAGAAAAGGTTGTTCCTGAGTGTGTGGATAGAGCACCGAAGGTGAGGCAGTTTGCACTAGGACTGTGGAGAGAATTTTTGAAGATTTCAGAAGAGGGCTCTGAGAAGATTGAACCCTAGGGAAATGGATGATCTTCATGATACTGTGGAAGAAAGGGTCTTAGAAAAGATTAGTGCAGAACTCAGATCTGAGCTTGCACTAATGAAGAGTGATGTGATTGCTGAGATTGTAAGTGCTTTAGGTGGTGTGCCTCGACATGTGGGTACTGAAGATGGTTATGAGGAAGCTAATGAAGACTTTGAGACTACTAGATCAAGTGGTAGAGTTGAACAAGATGAGAGACCTAGCGGAAATAGGGTTGTTCAATTGGATATATCTGGACCTCAGTTGAAGCTGAAGCATAAGATGGAGGTTTCTAATTTCTTGAGTACTTTGAATCCTGAAGACCTGATTGATTGGATTGGTGAATTAGAAGACTACTTTGAGCTCAAGGATATTGAAGATTCGCTTAGGGTGAGGATAGCATAGACTAAGTTGAAGGGACATGCTGCTCTTTGGTGGAAGGAGCTACAACAGGATAGAGAAGAGGAAGGTGAAATGAAGATCACTAGATGGAGATTGATGGTAACTAAACTGAAGGCTAAGTTCATTCCCGCTAATTATGAACTTGGGTTATTTAAGAAGTTGCAAAATTTGAAACAGAAGGATATGACTGTGAAAGATTATACAGAGGATTTTTACAAGTTGACTATTCGGTCTAGACATAGAGAGTTGTCTAAGGAGAAGGTAGCTAGGTATATCAATGGTTTGAGATTCAATATTCAGGATGAGGTTGGTATGTTGAATATTTCTTCAGTTGAGGATGCCTATCAGTATGCTTTGAAGGCTAAAGAAAAGTTGAAAAGGAAGAATCAAGGTAGTTCCTGATAGAAGGAGAAGCAGGACTATTTGGAAAAGGCTAAACCAAATGCAGAAGATGAACCAAAACCTGTTGATCAAAAGAGAAGGGCAAGTAAAGGTGAATTTAGGGGTACTTGTTTCAAATGTCATGAAGATGGACATCGAGCTTATGAATGTCCGCAAAGGGATGGCATTAGAAGAGCCACTGTTGTGGATGAGGCTGAAGACCAGGAACCTAAGCAAGGAGAGAGTTTACTAGCTCAGTGAGTATTGATTGGTCAGAGGACATGGGAGTCTTGTCAGAGGAGTAACTTGTTCAAGACCCATTGTAAGTCTGGTGGTAAGGTCTATAATGTGATTGTGGATGGTGGTAGTACTGATAACCTTGTTGTGGAGGAGATGGTTCAGAAACTTGGTTTGAGAAGAATGAGACATCCTTATCCTTATAGGATTGGTTGGCTGCAAGGTGAGCATGCTTTGGAAGTGAGGGAGTTGTGCCTTGTTGATCTCCAGATTGGACAGTATAAGGATCAAGTGCTGTGTGATATTGTGGACATGAATAGTTGTCATTTGTTGCTTGGTAGACCATGGTAGTATGATCGTAGGGTTGTGCATGATTGTGTCAAGAATGTGTTTACAATTGTAAAATATGGAAATAAGCATTCCCTGATTCCTTTGCAAAAGGAAGAGGTTGGTTGAAGGAACCTGAGCATTGGTAGCCGAGTTGAGTTGGCATATTCTGAAAAGGTTAGAGGTTAGTGTGGACAACAATCCTATGGGACATCGAGGAAGGATGCACAGAAGAAGCAGCAACAGAACAAGGGAAAGAGTTTACAGAATGAGGGTTTGGAGGACATGTATGTGAAGAACCATTTGGGTATTTATGTGTTGAATCCCAAATGATGTTCTTCCAGCTATTGAGAATATCTTTTCGCACCTGGGGAGTCTGATGTAGGAGCATCCCAGGGTAGTTGGCTATCCTACATGTTTAGGAGATTTTATGGAGTCATGTGGACTTATTTTCATGTGTGAGGGGTTTGGTAGAGTTGGATAAACCTACTTTGGTCTTGGGTAATTGGTTTTGATGTATTTAATGGAACTTGGCATGGTCTTGGTTGCTTGGCATGGACTAGGAGGAGCTCGGCCTTGCTTAGGAATTTTGTTCCTATTACAGGCTGTATAATTAATTTTCCACAAAGAGTTAGAGGATGAAAATTTCATGGATTGAAGAGGGCCTAGATTTCTACCTATGGTTTGAAGCATGAGTCCTAATTCATCCGGAGCTAGGAGATATCACAATTTTACTAACACATCAATTTTGGGCATTTAATTGTTGTTGTTGGCCGACTTGTGGCATTTAATTTATGTGTTTGCATTTAATTTATGTTTTGGGATGACCTGTGGCTTAGATTTGTATAAGTAGGGGTTATGGGGGAAGTCTTTAGTCATTATTCATCCATCCTAGAGTAGAGGAAGAGGCAGAGGAGTGAGTTTTGAGAGGAACTAGTAGCTGTGGCTTGGGAAACAAGGAGATTGCTTGGTGGGCTTGCGAGCACAAGTTTGGATCTTCCTGGAGGTTTCTACCATAGTGTGGCTAGGGTTTGGTTTGGATCTTGTGAGAGCTTGTGGAGTTCCTCTTGTAATTACATTTTATTTGGCCGTAACCAAGAAGGCCTTACAACCGGGCATGTTGGATGAAAATATGATGATTCTATTATGAGTATTTGCATTGTGTGGATCTAAATCTCTGTGTTGTTATTTTTTTTTCATTGTGTGGTTATTTTCTAGGGCTAGGACATCTCCATTAGGGATTCTCCTACCTTGCCCTTCATCAAAACCTCTCTAAGGCACCCGAGGATGAGATACTTGATGCGCTTCTGAGTCACTTCCAGGAATGCTCATCAGTGTTAATTGAGCCAACTCAGCCGATAAATCTGGGAACAGAAGAACATCCACATATCATTCATGTGGCCAAGTCATTATCTATAGAGGAACTTAAGGAATTTACAGAATTCTTCTAGGAGAAAAAGATAAATTTTGCATGGACATATTCTAACATGCCAGGTGCGGATCTTGATCTCATTATGCATTACTTATCCCAATAGCTCCAGGTGTGAAACCTGTCAAACAAAAAATTAGAAAGATGCATCCGCATGTGGCTTTATTGATCAAGGCAGAATTGGAAAAAATTCTAAAAGATGGGTTCATCTGAGTGATTGATTATGCAGAGTGGATCTCTAACATCGTCCCAGTGACAAAACATGACAAATCTATCAGGGTCTACACAGATTTTAGAGATTTAAATTTGGCATGTCCCAAAGATGATTTTCCACTTCCCAATATTGACATGATCATGGATATGACAACATGATATGAGATGTATTCGCTAATGGATGGTTTCTTTGGCTATAATCAAATCAAAATTGCACCAGAGGACCAAGAGAAGACAACTTTTACTTGTGCATGGGGTACATTCTACTAGAATGTTATGCCCTTTGGTCTAAAAAATGCTAGAGCTACTTATCAAAGAGCTATCACTACAATATTTCATGACATGATGCAGGACAATGGAGGACTACGTGGATGACACACTTGCTAAAAGTATGGATAGAAAGACACATCTCACTAATATAGGTCCTATACTAGATCGTATGGAAAAATTCAAGCTGCGTCTTAACCCTAAGAAATGTGCATTTGGGATTACTTTAGGAAAGTTACTTGGCTATATCATCTCTGTGAAAGGAATTGAGGTGGATCTGAAAAAGGTACAAGCTATAATGGAAATGCCTCCACCTTGTAATATCAAAAAAATCAGAGGTCTCCGAGGTTGGCTCCAATCTATCAGGCATTTCATCTCGCAATTAGCTGACAAGTCAAAACCATTCACCAAAACTCTGCATAAAGGTGTGACTTATGACTGGGATAGAGAATGTGAATAGGGCTTTCAATAGATCAAGAAATATCTAGCCAATCCACCCATATTGATGCCTCCTATTCAGGGGAAGCCTTTGATCCTATATATCTCAGCAACAGAAACATCCTTGGGTGCACTCTTGGTTGGAGAAGACCAAAATCATAAAGAAAGAGCTATTTACTACATCAACAGAACATTGGTCTCTTATGAAATGAATTATTCTGTAATTGAGAAGGCTTTCTTAGTAGTGGTGTTTGCTTCCTAGAAGCTATGACACTACATGTTGGCTCACACTACGAGGGTAATCACAAAGATTGATCCATTGAAATACTTACTCAGTAAAGCTACCCTCATAGGTAGACTAGCTAAATGGGTCATGCTCCTTAGTGAATTTGATATTGCATATGTTGAGAGGAAAGCTATTAGGGGGCATGCAATCGCGGATCAATTGGCTGAAGCACCCATTACAAATCATCAACCATTAAGGATGGAATTCCTATATGAGTCCATCATGCTTCTCACGCATCAAACATGGACACTATTCTTTGATGGTTCATTCACCCAACAGGGGTCAGGAGCTAGAATTCTATTTATCACACCTTAGCAGTATTCCTTACCAAAGGCATAAAAAATGATGTTTCCTTGTACCAATAACACTACTGAATATGAAGCTTTGATCAATGGGCTAAATATTGTTATTGAATGGTGAGTAGATGAACTAAAAGTCTTTGGAGACTCACAACTGGTTATCAATCAAGTGAACGACATCTATTAGATGAAAGATGAAAAGCTAGTGCCCTATAAGAAGATGGTTGACAACCTTAAGAAATACTTTGCACATGTCACTTTTCAGCAAATTCCCAGGGTGGATAATAAAGTGGCTGATGCTATGGTTACTCTAGCTTCTATGTTACAAATGCCAGAGAATGATTTCAGACACAAGTTCCTAGTGGAGACGTTATGCTACCCTGCCTATGACTCCCCTGACTCTCAGATGATCTGTTCAGTCATTGGACATGATTCCTCTCACTACCACCACATCTACTCTTATATTCATGACCAAATTATTCCTGAAACATATACTAGAAATGAAAAATGTCACCTTATCCGTAGTGCTTCACAGTACATCATTGTAGAAAATGACTTGTATAGACGAGGTCTAGACGATACCCTCCTTAGGTGTCTAGAACCTGATGAGTCCAAACTCACATTAGAAGAGGTACATGAAGGCATTTGTGGTTCTCACTCGAATGGTCTAACACTGGCTCATAAAATTATTAGAGCTGGTTATTATTGGCCCGATATGGAGAAGGAAGCTACATAGTTTGCCAAGTCTTGCAAACAATGTCAACTCCATGGTAATTTGATTCATGCTCCAGCCAAGGATCTTATTCCCTTCATCACTTTCTGGCCATTTCAACAATGGGCTTTCAATTTAGTGGGTCAGATATATCTGTCTTCTTCAAGAGGACATAAGTACATCATTACTGCTATAGATTATTTTACTAAATGGGTTGAGGCAGTACCTCTCAGTGTAGCTGATGGCAAATCTGTAGCTATGTTCATACTAAACTATATTATCTATAGATATGGTGTACCTTCCTCTATTATCACTGACAATGGAGGACAATTCAAGAATAAAGATCTGACAATTTTGTGCACTAAATTCAAGATTATTCAACATTGGTCTTCTATTTATTACCCCAGGGTAATGGGCAGGCTGAAGATTCCAACAAGACAATTCTCAAGATCCTGCACCGTACGGTACACAAATCTAGATGAGATTGGCATCTCCAGATTAATTTGGATTTATGGGCCTATCGCACTAGTATAAGAACTCCAACAGGGGCCATGCCCTTTGCTTTAGTTTATCGTGTAGATGCAGTACTTCCTATTGAGGTTGAGATTCCTACCTTGTGAGTCTCTCTGAAGGGCCTCATTACAGATGATGACATTAGAATATCTCGGCTACAAGAGCTTCAATTACTGGATGAATGTTGAAAGGTGACATTTGATCATCTCAGAGCATATCAAAAGAAGATATCTAAGAGCTATAACAAGAAGGTTAGACCAAGAGACTTCCAAATGGGTGATCTTGTCCTGAGAGAGAACCCTAAAAATTAGCAACAACAGACTCAAAAAGGGAAATTTGAGCCAAACTAGCTTGGTCCTTATATTATTACTACAGTATTTGGGTATGGTGCCTATCAACTCTCCACTAGAGAAGGTGAACAACTCAAAGAGCCCATCCACACTCTTCACCTAAAGAAATTCTACAGTTGAGATATCTTTTGCATGCTCATGTACATATTTTATTCTGAGAAAATCCTAAAAATTGTAAAATGTCCTGAAAAAATGATCATCTTAGTGAAAACCTGGCAAACAGGCACTTTGATGTATCTATTATCCTGGTGAAAACCTAGTAAACAGGCGCCTTGATAATACCAAAAAAATGAAAAAATACAAAAAAAATCAAAAAAAAAGAAAAAAGAACAAAAAATTGAAAAAATGAAAATACAAAAAAAGAGAAAAAGAGAAAAATGTGCCATTGATGAAAACCTGGTAAACATGCGTCATGGTAGAAAAAATAGAATTTTTGCCAAGATGGTGAAAACCCAGTAAACAGGCACCTCTTATTTTGTAATGCTTTATCTATCACAACATCTCTTGGATTTCTCGCAGTTGCTATTCTGCTTTCCTGCTTTAGTTTGCTTTCTTGCTTTAGTGTGCTCATGATTTTTCCCTCAGTCATCTTCAAGATTTTTCTCGACCTCACATGGATTGAAACTGGTCACACTTGGGGGCATGTTCCAGGTCTAGGGGGCATTGTCTTATCTTTTGGATTCTTTCTCCTCTTGCATCGGTCACCAGTGGATCTCACTGCGTCTGCCTGCCGATGCTTCGTAGCACTTTGTCTCTCCTTGAGACTCTCTTTTGTGTTAGTCACCAGTGGTTCTCACTAAGTCTACCTACTACCACTACATTGCTGAGGTTTCTCCCTTCATTTTTCTATCTATTTTTTCAGCTTCGATCCGTTTGTTACTTGGGGGCATGGTTCCCCACTTCGATCGCTCCTTGGTTTACACTTGAGTCAGTAATCTTGTCAAAGGAAAACTTTCTACTGGCACAAACTGGTGTTTCTCAACACCTTAATCAAACAGTGTTTTTCAACACTCTCTTTGGACACATCTATGTTTTCCAACACACATAGGATATCTCACGACCTACACATCTCTCGATAGCAATCAAACACAATGCACTCACAAGCACAACGGTGTTTTTCAAAACCCCACACATAGACACATTCGTAAGCCTTGAAACATGCTAAGATATGATTGAATCTTTCTTTGTATGCTTTTTTTTCTCATGAATTTCACTGATATTATCTTTTTCTACTTCTTGTTGGTGTGGTTTTGATGATCTAGCAATGTCAAATAAATAAGGTGTATGTGATAAGAGCTTCCGCATTAAGGTGGAAAAGCCTCACATCCCTTGATCTTGTTTATTTGTATGCCAAGAGGAGGTTGGAACTATCTCCTTTGACTATTATTGCTTTGTTTTTTTACTTGCAAACTCTTACTATATCAAACTGGAAACAATGTTCAGGTCACCTTGGCTTTTGTGCCTTGGTGCTTATGTTCGTTTCCTACATTTTATCCGATGAAAGTTATATTCATATTCTTATGGTCGCAGTGGCACCAGTAAGGATTGTATTGACTCTGATGATCCAAAAGCACTCAATGATGATAAATACGATGAGTCCAACAACCAAGTCCTAGGATTGCATTTAGCTTAGGCTTGCACTTGCATTCGCATTTTAAGCTTGCATAGCGAAAGTTTTGGTGCTCTCTTCATTGTCTTCTCATTCTTCGAAGGTCCTCATCTTTTGTCCTGGATTCATCATGACTACACAAGTGTTTGATCCTCACTTTCTATCTTCAGCTCAATGCTTAATCCATTTTCGTGATCCAAATCAAAATTTGACACTCCTAAGTAGCTCAAAATCGCATTTTAAAATTTTGGGACCGACGTGATCGGACGCTTGTGCAGTCAATTTTCTAACATTGCTTTCTTGTCAGGATTATCTCTTGTTATCATTTTCTCAGCTTCTGTAATCTTTTCATCAAAGTCAACTCTAGTCAAATCTAGTCAACTATGGTCAAACCTAATCAATAGGACCTCTCGATTGCTCTAAATTGATTCTGTCTTCTCTTGATCTATCTCTGATATCTCTGGATCTTTGATCTTATTTTTCTATGATTTCTTGCTCTTATCATTATGGTGTGTCATGTTTCAATTTTGTTCCTGAGGGGGCAGGATGATTGCATCATTAAATCTTTTCACATTATTCTTGAACCAGTCTGATCTAAATCAAAAGTCCCCATCACTAGGGGCATCTCATCACTTGGGGCATATTCAGTTTTTCATACCTTATGGTAAAAATTGGATATTCCATGATCTTGAATCTCTAGGGGCATCTTGATCTCTCACATCTTGTCATCTATCTTTCTAGGTATTTGAGAAATATAACTCAGATCCTCAAGGATCAAGCTTCATTTTGAAGATGATTCTTGAAATCTCATTGGGTATTGGGGCAATCTAACCCTAATTCCTAAAAGTTACGCTTCATTCTGAAGATGGCTCTCAAAAAAACTCTTTAGACCATTATCTAGGCAATATAACCTAGATCTTAGAGGGCTAACCTTCGTATTGGGGCAATCTAACCTTGATTTTGGAGATAGTCCTAGATCTTCATCAGCTATCAGTGGACATTGGGGCAATCTAACCCTGATTCCGATCTTCTCTTAGTTGATTCTGATTCTCAATCTAATCGGTGTCTTGGCAACCTAACCTAGACTTCCAAAATCTTCATCTTCACATCAGACTATTATTTGAATCAACGCGTTGCTTGCACATCAATTCAAAGAGGGGAAAAATGTAACACCCAAAAATTGGCACCTTACAATTCTAATCAATTTTGGTGCATTCCTTCAATTTTCTCATCATCAAAGTCCTATTGTACTAGGCAAATTATCCTCCTAATTGACTTTAATTGACTTGGTCTCAAATGCAGAAAACCCAAATTTGCATAAATCTGACATTATATTTAATTCATAAATTATCAAGGTTTATTAGCTAAAAATCCCTATGATTAATTGATTTAATTCTAAAGTCCTAAGTGCTTTTA
>MU223127.1:198539-213644 GCA_018584345.1 Thuja plicata | reverse complement strand
AATGGATTATCCTCAAAAAGAATTCCATAATTCTATATGAAAGGTCACTCATGTGGCAATAATCCATCCTTTTTATTAAATAATTCATGCTTTTTTGTCTCAATCTCAATTCTTGGAAATGAAGAGGAAACCATTTCTTTTCAAGAAACTCTTCACCCTCTTTCCATGGTTTTCTATAAATTGGACCTCTTTTTTCTTCATTTAGGAGGATGATTTTTGAGAGCATCAATCCATAGTGAAATTTGTATTGATTATTACATGCTTTTGAGTTTAAATTTCATAATTAGATTAATTTCAATTTGGATTAAAGATATGTTGATCTTATTTGCAATTCATTTACATATCTAACATCTCAATTTCATCTCTCAAGCTTTCTAGTTTAAATGCAATTTCAATTCTAGATTAAGAGCATTTGAATTCTAGATTTAGAGTATTTCATTTCTTAGATTAATTACAATTTCATTCCATAGAGTAGTTGCAATTTCAATTCTAGAATAGTTGTATTTGATTCCATAGATTAATTACAATTCATTTCTAGATTAAGAGCAATCTCATTTCATAGATTAATTATAGTGCATTCATGGATTAATGGCAATTTCATCTTCTCTCATGCTTTAGAAATCCTCCATGTTAGCGATGGTCAAGTTGTTGGCTCTCGTTCTGAGAGTAAATTCAACATCCCCAACTGATTGGAGGCAACAAGTTGTTTCAATTGAATTTACAGGATAAACAATTCACGTTTGTATTTGTGAATTGAACAATTGAGTAAAGACTATGGTGAGTTTGTGCCTGATTTAGAGGTCACATTCAAGCACACACAAATTGCACTGGTATTATCATAATAGATAATCAATGGTTCAAGAATCTTCATATTTATACCTTCCAGCAACTATTTGATCTAGGAAATATTGGAACAATTTGCAGAAACATTCACATATTCTGCTTCTGCAGTAGACTGAGAGATGTATCCTTGATTCTTCCTGATCCATATGACAAGTCTATCACCCATGAAGAATGCTCCTCCATTTGTTCTCTTTCGGTCATCAATGTTTCCATCCCAGTCAACATCTGTATAGGCTTGTAGCTCAAATTTTCCTTCTCTTTTATACCATAATCCATAGTCCTCGGTGTTCTTTAGATATCTCAAAATTCTCTTAACATCAATCATATCTGATTCTTTGGGATTAGTAGAGAATCTTGCAACTATTTCAACTCCATGTGTTATATGTGGTCTAGTATGAACAAAATACATTAGTTTGCCAATCATTGATCTATACAAGGTATGATTTACCTCATTTGATTTGTCTTCCTTTGTCAGCTTATATATGGTATCCATAGGTGTTCCAACTCATTTAAAATCTTCCATCTTGAATATCTTCAGCACTTCCTTGATGTATTTGAACTCAGTGATATATATGGATGCATCTATTTGAAGAATCTGTAGGCCAAGAAAGAATTTGATCTCCCCAAACATAGACATTTTAAACTCTTTGATCATTTCATTAGCAAAGGATTTGTATAACATTTCATTCCCCCAAAAATGATATCATCAACAAAAATTTCAGAAATTAGAATATTACCATCAGTATCTTCTTTTAAGTACAGATTGCTATTTTCACTTGTTCTTACAAATTCAATGCTAATGAGATAGGAATGAGGTCTTTCATACCAGGATCTCGGTGCTTGTTTCAATCCATACAAGGCTTTATATAGTCTACATATCATGTTTCTCTTGTTTCGATCAACAAACCCTTTTGGTTGCTCAATGTATACCTCTTCTTCTAGTATTCCATTTAGGAATGCAGATTTGACATCCATCTGGTATACCTTGAATCCTTTGAATGCAGCATAAGAAAGAATAATTCTAACTCCTTCTATTCTAGCAACGGGTGCAAAGGTTTCACCATAATCAATACCTTCTTCTTGTGCATACCCCTTGCATACTAATCTTGCTATATTTCTTGTGAATTCTCCATTCCGATTCAGCTTGTTTCTGAATATCCATTTGGTACCAATGAAATTTTTGTCATCTGGTCTTGGTAATAGTGTCCATGTACTATTCTTCTCACTCTGTTCTATTCATTCATTCATAGCACTGACCCATACTTCATTTTCAAGTGCAGTATTAGCAGACTTAGGCTCAAAATCACAAAGTAAACATCTAGTGTTTAGTGACATACTTCTTGTTCTCATTCCAGCCTTCTTGTCTCCTATGATATGATTATGTGGATGATGTCTTCTGACATAATTGGAAATTTTTGGTTCATCTCTTTGTCCATCATTATGTTTATCATCTTGACCTTCATTCTGATCTCCATCGCTTGGTACATCATCTTGAGTATTTTCCTAATTTTTGGTAATTGCAGCCTGATGCTCGGGTGCAATGTTTTGTTTCTTGGGAGAAATACACTATTTCTTAGGTAGAATATCAGGTTCTTCAGTGTAAACAAACCTTTTTTAGTCTTCTGGTTCTTTTCTTCTTTCCTTATCATTCTTTTTTGCAAATTCATCTATTCTTACATTTGCACTTTCAATAATCTTGTTAGATGACTTGTTAAGACATTTATAAGCCTTAATTTTGGTGGAATACCCTAGAAAGATACCTTCATCACTTTTGGATTCAAGATTTCCATTTCTATCATCTTTCAAAATATAACATTGACTACCAAAGATTTTGAAGTAACCATACCAAAGCTCATAGGGTGTCTTCTTTGTGTCCTTCTTCAATTGTACTCTATTCAATGTGTAGACAAAAGTACTGACAGCTTCCCTCCAAAAATTTTGAGTGATACTTTTCTCAATAATCAATATTCTTGCACAATCAACAATGGATCTATTTCTCCTTTCAACAATTCCATTTTACTGTTTTTTTCTCGGTGTAGATACCTATCTTTTAATTCCATGCTCATTATAGAAATTAGTGAATTCATCTGAAATAAATTCCCTTCCTCTATCTGACCTTAAGAATTTCAATTTCTTATCACTTTTCATTTCTACCATAGCCTTATACCATTTAAACATATTAAATTATTCTGATGTATCTTTTAAGAACATGACAATCATCATTCTAGAATAATCATCTACAAAGAGAATGAAATACCTATCTACATAGTAACTCTTTGTCCTCATGGGTCCACATAGATCAGTATGAACTAATTCTAGAATTTCATTAGATGTATGGGCTTGACTCTTGAAACTAGACTTTGTCATCTTACCTTTTTGAAAATTCTTACACATGATATTCTCGGGCTTTGATATGCTCGGTAAGCCTTTAACTTTTCTTTTATTACTTATCTTTATCATGTTGTCAAAATTCACATGGCACTATCTCTTATGCCACAACCATATGTCTTTGTTTCTAGCCATAAAACAAGTGGTGTTAATGTCATCAAGATAGAAAAGGTTACATTTTGTCTGTTCACCAGTTCCAAGCAACCTTCCTGATTCATTTAAGATCTTTGCCTTCTTATTCTCAAATGCTACTTGGTGACCTATATTGTTCAGCTCTGAAACACTTAACAGATTATAATTTAGCCATTTTACCCAGTAAGCATTTTCACATTTGATTAGGTTATTCAACATTATGGTTCCTTTACCTTCAACTAGACAAGGTGTCTCATTACCCATTCTTACTGATCCACCATTATAGTACTCAAAAGTTTCAAACTTTTGTTTATCACCAATCATGTGGTGAGTGCAACCACTATCTATAATCCTGACATCATTCTTACTAACCTTAGATATGAGTGCATTTTCTACATACCTTTCTTCTTCTTTGTCTGAATCATCCTTCATGGATACAAATACCATCTCAATGTCTTCTTTAGATTCGGTTTCAGTATCATCAGTTTTGTTCTCAGCAAGGTAACAAGATTTCTTTCCTTTGTCCTTGTAGTCTCGGGTATCTCTTTTGTCATATTTTTGGTTTCTTTGGTAATCTCTTTTATCACCTCAGTCAAACTTATTTTCATATGTTCTATCATTACTTCTGTCATCTTTTCTTCTGTTAGGACATCTTGTAGCAAAGTGTCCAACCTCTTTACAATTAAAACATGCAAATGGTAATTTACCTTTGTATCTACCTTTGCCTCTTTGCAATCTTCTTGCCATTAGTGCTTCAATCTCATCAAGTCCTTGATCCTCATTATCACTTTCACTATCATTCCTCATAGTGTGTCTATGACTTGAATTACTTATTTTAAAAGAAGATTTGAATGCAAACTCTATACATGGTAAGACACTATTATCAAAGTTATTAATCTCAAATGAACTTAGTCTACCAATCAGACTATCTAGAGTAATTGTATTTCTTGCAACTACTCTCATTTCTTGAATAGCATCTATAATCTAATAGCATATACAGGAAGTAAGGTTCTTAGAATTTTACTTACTACTGTATCTTCTTCAAGTACACCTCCAACTCCTCAGATAACATTGACTACCTCTTTGATTCTACAGCTATACTAAGTGATATTTTCTCCTTCTTTCATCCTTAGGTCATCAAACCTCCCTCTTAGGCTTTCTACCTTGACTCTTAGTACATTAGCATCTCCTCCATGTACCAACTTCAATTTATCCCACATTTTCTTTGTAGAGGTACAGGTTTTGACATCTTCAAACTCAACATCGAAGAGTGAAGAAGCAAGTTCTATCATCATGCAATTGTGCTCATGCTTTTCTCTCAATTGATCAAGAGTGTGAGGTCCTGTAGGCAACACATATTTAGTATCAAGGTGTTGAGTAACATCATTACCAATACCTGATAATTGGAGTCTTATTTTTCTTTGCCATGATGCAAAGTTGTCTTTATTCAAATTGGGCACATCTCGCTTGTTCATCTTGTGATCTTTTGCTTGAGCTATTAAAATCCCTTTATAAGCACACAAGCTCTGATACCAATCGTTAGAAATAATTGAGAGGGGGGGTGGTGAATTAGTGGCCTAAAAAATATTACTATAAATCAACCCAAAAACCTAGTATCACAATATTAATTCTCTAGTTATCTTTAGTCCTACCACATGTATGCCTTCAAATAATTATATCAAATAACTACTACTCAGAGTTCACTGTTAAACCTTATTCTTACTATTTACCAATTAGCAGTCTTTCATTTATCAAAAATAGTAAATTTCTTAGTGTATACCGATCAATCTAGATTAGTTATGTGTAATGAAAAACACTAAAGTAATGACTCATAAACACATTGACACTTGGAATTTTAACGTGGAAACCCTGTTAAGGGAAAACCCACTTGGGACTAGTAACCCAAAATTTTCACTCTTCTAAAGTGAGCTCGGTGAAGAGCTAACCCTGTTAATGATTATAAATACACTCTTAGGTGTGACCTTGTTAGAGGATTTAAATATAATAGTTTGTCACTTAATATCAGGCATCTCTATGCTACCTTCTATGACCAAACCCAGTGTAGTTTTTCAAATGGTATCTGGCATCTCATGCTATCTTCATGATTAAACTTTTTGATACTCCTTGGGATGTATCTCAATATAGAAAGGATTGCTAATTCCTGCTTGGTTAAGAGACTTTCTAACTCAATGCTTAAACTAAAATAATAAATGATCTATTCACACATACAAATTAGACTTGCAGATTTTTAGATCTATTGTAAGGTCATTTTACCTTTCTGATCAATATCCTCTTTTCAATACCTTTGCTCCACTTCTTTTTTCTTGGTGATGATGTGCTTCTCTGTTGCTCAGTGTCCGGAGAAATCTTTAGCTCTTTCCTCAGCTTGATTGATCAGGACTATATGAAGTTGTTCTTCATTAGTTTCTCTTCAGCATCCTCTTTCTCTATTCACTCCCCTTAATTCATAATGGATTAAGTTGTCTCTTTATAGCCATGATATCACCATTTCTCACTTCTTGATTTTCTTGTTTTTGGCGTGATCCATAATCTTAGCCAATATTTCTTTAAAGCTTAACTCGTGTTTTATCTTGTAGAAATCTTCTTGCCAACTGGATAAAACAACTTTAAAATTTTTACTTATCTTTGGCTTTAACTTGTCGATGAAAACAATGTTAACAATCAGTTAAGTCTATCTTTATCTCTACCAGCTAGGTATTTTTTCATTTCTGAACTTCAGTTAATTTTGATGTTTTAACTATCTAATAGATTCGGTCAACACTTCAGTTCCCTCGGGCTTCTTCGTCGGTGTTGTCTATCCTTCGAGGTTGTCTGTCCGTCGGGGTTGTCTGTTCATCAGTTAACACTATATTTCTAGCCATCGCTGATGCTTGTGATTCTGCTCATCATCTTCTTTTCTCGGGCATTACTGTGACTTTGATCTTGGTTTTTTGTCCTTTGATTTCTACTAGCCGTCAATGTCTATAGTCATTTAGTGAATGATGGTCATTTATGCATTACTGAAAGCATAATTTTTATCTCTCTAATCCTCTAAAGTCTTTGACACTTTGAATATAACTGATAAGATTATATCAAGTTGACAACAATAACAATACAATCTGTTAACTGATTTAATGTCTTGCATTATCTTTCTTCATTTAGGTGATCAACTTAACATTTTCAAACATTTAATTAGTTACATGTTATCAGTTCCTCCTCTCTCAGAATGAGAGACTTCATCAGATGTTCGTTGGCAGCTATTTCTATTTGTATTTCCTTTTTCTCTATTTTTCAGTTTCCAATTCTTGTATTGATAATTCTGCCCTTTGTCTAGCATAATTTTGTCTTTGAACTTCATTAATCCTTCTCCTTTCTTCTTCTCTTTGACTGTCTGTCATCTATTTTTGTAGTTGCCTTCGATATTCTCTTTGGTATTCTCTCTGATATGCTCTTCTTTTCTCTATTTGATATTGCATCCTTTCCTCCTCTGAATGAAAATTCAACGTTGATTGATTCATAGCTACAAAAGTTTTAAAAATTGTCAATTTATGTACACTTATATATCATTGCATAAGCAAAGGAGTTGGGTGTTGAAAAAATTGGAATGAATGAAAAATAAATGCAAAGTTATTTTCAAATTAAACATCTATTAATTTTAAAATTAATATATTAAGTAAAATATGTTTCATAAAGTGGTTTTTTTTAATTCATTAAATCTGGCAGCATTGCCTTCCAGATTATATAAATATATCTTTAATCAAAATGTGGGTTCTCGTACTTTCTTAAACCTTTATTTGATTTGATATCGATGAAGTTGCTAACAAAAATAAATGAGGATAATACAATATCTTTATATGATTTAAAATCAATTAGAGATTATCCTTCAATACCACATATTAATATATAAATTCATCATTAATGTGTTAATTAAAATATGTCAATAGGAATTTGAACTTGAATTTAAAAAATTCAAATTATTTACATGTTTTGGAAAATTGATCAAATAAAAGAATTGATGAACAATGAATGCTTAACAAATTTAAAATACAATCATCATTTTACTATAAATAATTACATATAAGTAACTAAAAGTTACTAAAACTAACTATATATTATTCACTAATGATTTCACTATTTAAGTAACTAATATTATGCACTAATTATTTCACTAAAAGTAACTATATATTATTCACTAATTATTTCACTAAAAGTAAAGTAACTAAAAGTAATTATATTTTTCTTCACAGAGGAAATATTGATTATATATAGATCCTTTACAAGTCATCAAAATACCATTTAAAAGAAGAAAAGAAAGCATCTACCGTTCTAGCTTGAATGTTTTAATGTATAAATTGGTTTAATGTTGGAAATCATAGAAAATAACAATGATTTTATATGGTATAGTGTGAATATTATCATTCAGTTTGGTATAGACTAACCATAATTTAGTAATGGTAAAGACCAAATCGTGTAAGTGTTAGTTTATGTTGATGATTAGCATTCAATTTATTTTAGTTTTCAATTTTATAATTAGGGTTCAATTAGGATAAGGGTTAGGATTACATGTAAATTTGGGTTTAGCATTAGTGTTTGAGTGAACAATTTTTTGAAGGGTTAGGTTTTAATTTCATTTTTGTTTAGGATTGGTTTTTAATTTGGTTTAGGGTTTGGTTTGGCACTCAATTATATTTAGGGTTAGGTTTCTTGAACCTGGTTAGGGTTTAATTATGTTGAAGTTAGTGTTCAATTTTGTTTAGTGTTAAGGTTAAGGTTGAATTTTGTTAATGGTTAGGAATAAAATTGAGCTAGTGTTATGGATATCATTCCATGTGTTAAGGTTAGGGTTTGATTTGGTTTATTGGTAAGATTATTTTATTTTATTTTATTTAGTGTTGAGTCAGAGTAAAACTTGTCATGCTCTACTTTATATTTCAAACCAAACATCTATGAATTTTAAAATTAATCTATTAAGTAAAATGAGTTTCATAAAGTGGTTCTTTTAACTCAATAAATCTATGAGCATTGCCTTCTAGATTAGATAAATATTTCTTTAATCAAAATGGGGGTTCTCATACTTTCTTAAGCCTAAATTTTATTTGATACCGATAAAGTTGCAGATAAAAAAAATGAGGAGAATGCAATATCTATGAAATCATTAGTGTTCAATTTTGTTTAGTATTAAGATGAAGATTAAATTTAAGGAACTCATTAATTAAATTAATTTATACATATAAATATACAATCTAATTTTAAGAAAAAAACATTATAAAATCTAATAAATAACTTATTTTACTTTAGTTAAGATATTATCTATAATATTTATTTTAAAATTTAAACATAACTTGATTTATTCAAAAAAAATAAAAAAATTTTAAAAAGAAAAAATATTATTTGAAAGCATATTTTTTCTTTGACAGAAGAACATGTCGTAAGAAAAATAATCTAAACAGACAAATAAAGTAAACCATAAAATTTCATTCAGGTGAAGTTGAAATATCTATTATTTTTCTATTTTTCTCGGTCACAATAAAACATCGCCAGATGTATACAAAACCAAATATTAAAGAAAAATAGATTAATGAAAAATTAAATTCTATTGTTAGCGACCACAAATGTTCCTACTCACTTGACAAATGTTATGCCAATAGATTGTTTTATTGTGAGAAACACTAAAAACAAGGTAAAATCCGAGCATTCCAAACTTGTAAATTATCACCAAAAATATATGACAAAAAATGTATGCCTATTCATGTTTTTTCAAAGTTAAAATCTAAAACTTCAAAACCAGGTCAAAGAGCCCTACTTGGTTACAGAGGTTTCAAGGCTAGTTTGAAAAATTGGAAGAACGTTGATTCCTGTTATCCAACGCTGATTTCAAATGTGTGGTGGAGTGTTTGGAAAATGGTGTGGATATAGATAATACCTCCTAATCCAAGACAAGAGATCCCAATTGATCAACTGAAAGGAGACGATCAATGCAAAAAGGAATCAACTGGTTATGGATAAAGAGGGGAAGGGGGTCTAATTCCTTAATTATAAAGTAAAACAATAGATTTGAAAGATTAGGATGAAATGAAACACTTATTTAGAAATGTAGCAGATTTGGAAATGGGTGTTCTCTAATATCTGTACTGAGTTTTTGGAAATTCTGCAACCGGATCTGGCACAAAAAAAATAGAGATGAAGAAAATCCAGAAATATTTTCTTTTTTGAGAAAGGTTGACCTTGGACCAAATACAGGTCAACCTTGACCCCTTTATGTCGACCTTGACTTGCGCTGCTCCGACGGAATTTCTGTTTGTGGATCCTGAAAGTTTTCCAAAAAGGGTATCTGAATTTGCTCTATAATTTGTTGTTTCGTACCTATACCTGCAAGGAAAAAGGGTATTTTTTGTTGGGGGAGGGGTTTTCCTTAGTAAAACCCCAATTTTAGGAATTAACCTTGAAATAAAAAATGAAATGGAGAATGCTAGCAAGTATTAGAAGTAGATCTAACAACGAAGCTATGATATTCAATAGATATGCAGTTGTATTTCAAATGTAAACAAGTATCTTAATATGAAAGCTTAGAATCAACATTAAAAACCATAAAAGTTAATCAAAACCTCCATGATTATATGCTTGGAATACACATTGAAGGAACAATGAATGAATCTTGAGGATGCACAAAGGATCTTGAAAGAAGATGACACCACCATGATGGATAGATCTAGGGTTTGAATGATAAGTCTTGAATACTTGAACCAAATCCCTTCAAAGGCTTGAATGCTTGAATCCTTGATCTTCAATGGAGAACTTGAATGCTTGAGAAGAAGACTTGAAAACCTTAATTGAACACTTGGAAGCTTGAAAGCATGTAGAACATGATGACATGTAACTAGTTGAATGTTTGAAGATATTAAGTTGATGATCATGCAAGGCATTAAATTAGTTAATGTACTATATTGTCATTGATGTCAACTTGATATAATCTGTATGGTCATTGTAATACTGCCAAAAGACTTCAAAGAACTGATGAATCAAGGCTATGCTATCAGTAATGCATACAAGTGAAGTATTCACTAAGTGAATGCATACACCGATGGAGTGCAAACTGACGGTCAGAGTAAAAGAGCAGTCACAGTGTTACCCGACGAGCTAATGCACAACATTACCAACGAGCAGAGTTACAGTGTTTCCTAATGAGAAAAAACATAGAGTAACCCGATGGAAATAATTTTAGTGTTTCCCCGACGGAGAAGACAATGACGAAGATCCTGATGACAACTGAAGTCACACCGACGGAACAGTCAGTTATCACCGATGACTAATTGAAGTGTTGACTGATAGAATATAGAGTTCAAAAAATAACAAAATGCTTAGCTGTCACAAAGCTAAAAATAGAATTAACAGATACTTATCCTTGTTTTAATCATCCAGATAAAGTTGGAGATAAGTAAGTGATTTAAAGCTGATTTGTCTAGTTGGCAAGAAGATCTCTTTGAGATAAATCAAGATTTTTCTTTAAATCTATTGGTGAGAATTGTGGAACACACCAAGAATCAAGAAATCCAAGAAAAGGGGAAATCATGTCTATATAGAGACAAACCAAATTCATTATGAATTGTGGGGTGAACAAGAGAATAGAGGAAAGATGCTAAAGGAAATTTAAAGGAGAAGAAATTCTTCATTCAGTACTGATCAACAAGCTGAGGAAAGAGCTAGATTTTGCAGACACCAACAAATAGCGAGACAAAAATCACAGAGAAGAACATTGTGGAACAAAGGTATAAGTGATTATATTGATCAGAGAGGTAATGGAGTTACAATAGATCTAAAAATCTTCAATTAAGTTGTATGTATGAATAGATCATTAGTGTTTCAGTTTTACCATTGAAGCATAAAGCCTCTTAACCAAGTAGGACTTAAAAGTCTTTTACAATTGAGATACATCCCAAGGAGTATCAAAAAGTTTGATCACAAAAGTAGCATTGGATATTCCTGATACCTATTGATAGGCCAAGAGAGTTTGATCAAGGATGGTAGCATTAGATTCCAGATACTAGTTGAAAAACTATTTCTAAATCCTCTAACAAGGTCACACCTAACAATGTGTTTGTAACCTTTAACAGGGTTGGCTCCTAACATAGCTCACTTCAGAAGAGTGAAAATTTGGGGTACTAGTCCCAGTGGTTTTTCCCTTAATAGGGTTTCAATGTTAAAATCCTTGTGTTATGTGTTTATGGTTTATTACTTTATTGCTTTACATTTCACATATGCATTTCTGGATTAATCGGTATACTCTGCATATTTACTGTGTTTTGGTAAATAGTTAACTGCTTATCAGTAATCATACATAAGAGAGATTAGCAAAGAAATCCAACAAGTAGAAAATTGATTAAAGTATTTCAAGGCATACATCTTGTAGGACATAAGATAACTTGAGACATGATTTGTGGTTATAAGTTTTAAGGGTTGATTTAAGGATTAATTTTTGAGGCCATTGATTCCCCCTCCTCTCAGTTATTACTAACAATTGGTATCAGAGCTTGTGTACTTAGAAGGAAGGTTTCAAGACCTAAGCTAAAAATCACAAGATGAACAAACGAGATGTGCCCAAGTTGAACAAAGAAAATTTTTCTTCAATGCAGAGAAGAATAAGACTCCACTTATCAGGTATTGGTAATGATGTTACTCAATACTTAATTAGATGTTGAATATGTGTTTCCCACAAGAGCACCAATAGTTGAAGAAATGAGAGAGAAGCATGAGCACAATTGCATGATCATAGAGCTTGCTTCCTCACTCTCTGATGCTGAATTTGAAGATGTCAAAACCTACAAGACTGCAAAGCAGATGTGGGAAAAATTGATGCTTGTACATGGTGGTGACAAAAATGTTTTGAGAGCCAAGGAAGAAAGCCTTAGAGGAAAGTTTGATGATCTTAAAATGAAAGAAGATGAAAACATCAGTTAGTAAAACACAAGAATCAAAGAGGTAGTAAATTCTATCTGAGGAGTTGGAGGTGTACTAGAAGAAGATACAGTGGTAAGTAAAATTCTAAGAACCTTACTGCATACTTATGCTATTAGAGTATCTTCCATTCAAGAAATGAGAGCAGTAGCAAATAGAAATGCTACTCTAGACAGTTTGATTGGAAGATTGATTTCATTTGAGATGAACAACTTTGATAATAGTGTCTTACCAAACATAGAGTCTGCATTCAAAACTTCTATGAGAATAAGTAAATCAAGTCATAAAAACACTATGATAAAAGATAGTGATAGTGAAAGTGAAGAAGATGACCTTGATGAAATTGAAGCACTTATGGCTAGAAGAATGCAAAGAGGCAAAGGTAAATACAAAGGTAAATTACCACTTGTTTGTTTTAATTGTAAAGAGATTGGACACTTTGCTGCAAGAGGTAATAACAGAAGAAAAGATGACAAAAGTAATGATAGATAATTTGAAAAGAAATCTGACAGAGGTGATTACAGAAGCTACCAAAAATCAGAAAGAAGAGATACCTGAGACTACAAGGACAAAGGATAGAAGGTCAGTTACCTAGAAAAATGAAAATATGATGATACTGAGACCAAATATGATGAAGACATCGAGATGGTGTTTGTAGTAGTAAAATATAATTCAGATGATGATGAAGAAAGGTATGTAGAAACTGCATTCATATCTAAAGTTAGTAAAAATGATGTCTTGATCATAGATAGTGGATGGACTCACCATATGACAGGTGATAAGAAAAAGTTTGAGACTTTTGAATACTGTAAAGGTGGTTCAGTAACAATGGGTAATGACACACCCTGTCTAGTCGAAGGTAGATGAACCATAGTGTTGAATAACCAGATAAAATGTGAAAATGCTTATTGGGTAAATGGATTGAATTATAATCTATTGAGTGTTTCTCAGTTGAATAATTCAGGTCACAACATAGCATTTGAAAATAAGAAGGCAAAGATCTTCAATAAATCAGGAAATATGATTGGTACCGGTGAGTAGACAAAAAGTAACTTATTCTATCTGAATGATACTGACACCACTTGTTTGATTGCTACAAATGAAGACATATGGTTGTGGCACAAAAGATTGTGTCATGTGAACTTTGACAACATGATAAAATTAGCAAAAATAGAAATGCAAGAGGCTTACCGACGATGACCAAGCCCGACAACTTCATGTGTAAGAATTGTCAAAAAGGTAAAATGAAAAAGTCTAGTTTCAAAAGAAAAACCCATACATCTAATGCAATTCTAGAATTAGTCCATATCGATTTATGTGGACCTATGAGGAAAAAGAGTTATTATGGAGATAGATATTTTATTCTCTTTGTTGATGATTACTCTAGAATGATGACAGTCATGTTTCTATAAGATAAATCAGAAGCATTTAAGATGTTTAAATGGTATAAGGCAATGGTTGAGAAATAAAGTGGTAAAGAATTAAAATGCTTAAGGTCAGATAGAGGAGGAGAATTTATTTTAGATGAATTACCTAACTTTTGTAATGAGCATGGAATCAAAAGACAGGTCTCTGCACCAAGAACACCATAGCAGAATGGAATTGCTGAAAGAAGGAATAGATCCATAGTTGATTGTGCAAGGACACTGATGATAGAGAAAGGTATCACCCAAATATTTTGGAGAGAAGCTGGCAGTACTGCTGTTTACACATTGAACAAAGTACAATTGAAGAAAGATACCAAAAAGACTCCTTATGAGCTATGGTATGGATACACACCCAATGTAAGTTATTTCAAAATTTTTGGCATTCAATGTTATATCTTAAAAGATGATAGAAATGGAAAAATTGACTCCAAGAGTGATGAAGGAATGTTTCTAGGGTATTCTACCAAGAGCAAGGCTTATAAATGTCTAAATAAAGCCTCTAAAAAAATTGTTGAAAGTGCAAATGTAAAGATAGATGAATTTGCAAAGAAGAATGAAAAGGAAAGCACTAAAGAACCAAAGGACTATAATAGGTTCACTTACAATGAGGAACCTGACACTCTACCCAACCAACAATGTAGAGCTCCTGAGCAACAGATCATTGCACCCGAGCATCAGGCTACAAATACCGATGATCAAAATATTTCTCAAGATGATGCACAAAGTGATGGAGAAAAGAATGAAGAACAAAATGATGATCAAGCTGATAGACACATAGCTAAACCTGTACTTGCCAGATATGTCAGAAGGAGCCATCCACAAAACTAGATCATAGGAGACAAGAAGGTTGGTATGAGAACTAGAAGTAAGTCTCTAAATAAAAGATGTCTTATTTGTGAGTATGAGCCTAAATATGTCAATGCTTCACTAGATAATGATGAATGGATTAGTGCTATGAATGAAGAGATTGAGTAGATAGAGAAAAACAAGACATGGACACTTGTACCAAGACCAAATGACAAGAATGTCATCGGTACAAAATGGATATTCAGGAATAAGCTAAATGAGAATGGAGAAGTCACAATAAATAAAGCAAGACTAGCATGCAAGGGGTATGCACAAGAAGAAGGAATTGACTATGGATAGACCTTTGCACCCGTTGCTAGGCTAGGAGTAAGAATATTTCTTGCTTACGCTACATATAAAGGATTCAAGGTATATCAAATGGATGTCAAATCTACATTCCTAAATGGAATACTTGAAGAAGAGGTATACATTGAACAACCAGAAGGGTTTGTTGATCCAGACAAGAGGGACATGGTATGTAGACTACACAAAGCCCTATATGGATTGAAACAAGCAC
>MU223127.1:136584-153195 GCA_018584345.1 Thuja plicata | reverse complement strand
ATTTAATTCCTTTATAATTAAATACTATAGCCATATTTGATTTTTGATTTGATTTGATTGGTCGAAATTGATTTAAATTATATGGCTATAATAGTTAATATAAATCAGTGATAAAAATCACCTAGGATATTAAATAGATTTGAAGAATTATGCCAAGCAGTAACAGGGTCATTTGGACATAATCGAGGGTATGATCACACTTAGGGAAAATAGGGTCCATAGTTGGAACAGACCAAATTCAAGTGGTTATAACTACATCTTTGATCTCAAGATGGATGTCCTACTCTTACAAGAGGTTAAGATGTGTGCTAGTAATTTCACTACCCTGGTGCCTTATCTTTGGCCGGGGGCTGATTTCCTTTACTTTGAAGCTGCGAGTGCATCTGGTGGTATTGCTATGCTTTGGAACCCTAATAGAATAATAGGTCAGTTGGTTGCTTCCTCCCCTAACTTTCTTGCTGTCACCTTCAGGAAGAATGGAACTAAATGGACCACCTTCAATATCTATGCACCTAACACTAGGTATGGTAGAGCTTCCCTGTGGGTTGATCTTGGCCATTGGCCAAATCAGGATAGTTCTGCAAACTTCCTTCTGGTAGGGGACTTCAACACCCCCCTTTATCCTTTAGAAAAGTGTGGTGGCCTTATGGACTACTCGGATAGCATGGGGGAGCTGGCTGATTTTATACCTTCCACTAGTCTTTTGGACATCACTTTGAAGGGAAACCCCTTCACTTGGTCCAATAATAGGAAGGGTACCCACCAAGTCTAGGTGAGGCTTGATCGGGTCCAGGCCACCTCTTCATGGAACCTTTGCCTGAATTCTTCCTTGTCTTCCCTCCCTAGAAAGTCTTCAGATCATAACCCCCTCTTGCTATGCTGGCTTGACACTCCTAAGGCCAGCCTGACGCCATTTAGATTTGAAATTATGTGGTGCTCTCACCCATCTTTTAGAGATAAAGTGAAATTCTAGTGGAAGACCAATATCAGGGGCATTGCTATGTTCAGAATAGCCCAAAAGCTTGAAATCATCAAAAGGGAGGTTAAAGGGTAGAGAAAACACAACATCGGAGACTTCTGCAAAGAGAAATTGGACCTCTCTGAATTCTTGGACTCTCTTCAGGCCCAACTGGCATCTGGAAGCTACGTGCCCCAAATTCAGGTGGAGGAGGAATTGACTAGGCACAAGTGGCAGGAAACCCTAAAAAAAAAAGAAATCTACTGGAAGCAGAGATCCAGAATCTAGTGGCTTGCTAAAGGGGACAGAAACACTACCTTCTTCCATAGGTTTTCTAGCATCCATTAAAAAAGAAATACCATCTCTTCCCTTATCAATGAAGGAGGGAACAAAGTCAAAGAAAAGGATAAAATTAACCAGGCTGCGGTTAACTACTTTAAGGGGCTGTACTCTGAAAAGGGTCCTACGTGTCCAAACAACATCCAAAAATAGCTCTTGGACCATATCCAAAGTGCTATTACTCTTAGTGACAATGACATGCTTACGAAATGGGTCTCTGATGACGAGGTCAAGAAGGCGGTCTTTGCTATGGGAGCTTACAAAGCCCCTAGACTTGACGGCTTCCCTCCAGCCTTTTTTCAGGAATACTGGGAAATTGTGGGGACAGATGTTACCAGAGCTGCCAGAGACTTCTTCAGGACTGGGCAGCCTCCTCAAACAACATAACCAAACCTACATTGTGTTGGTCCCTAAGCATGATAATCCTACTACTATGATGGATTTCAGGCCCATTAGCCTATGCAATACCTTCTACAAGATCCTTACCAAATTCTTGATTAGCAAAATCAAGCCTCTTCTTGATAAAATTATCTGTAATACTCAGAAAGGTTTTGTGTCAGGTAGAAAAATCCTAGATGTGGCCATTGCCACCCATGAAATTATCCATTCTATGGACAGAAGCAAAGTCCCAGGTATGGCTTTTAAACTAGATATCTCTAAAGCTTATGACAAAGTTAACTGGTCTTTTCTGCTTAAAATCCTTGCTAAAATGGGCTTTAATGAGAAGGTTATCCAGATTATTCAAGAATGTACTCAAACTGTTAGCTTTTCTATTCTTGTCAATGGCTCCCCTGGTGGCTATTTTATTCTAGAGAAGGGTCTTAGACAGGGAGACCCCCTCTCCCCCTACCTCTTTATTATGGTGGCTGATGTTCTTAGTAGGAACCTATGTATGTTGTCCACTATGGGAAAAATCAAAGGCATCAAACCGGCTTCTACCCTCCCTCAGGTGGTTTTGGAACAGTTTGTTGATGACACCCTCCTCTTTGGGTATTCCTCAGTGATTGAGGCTAGACAATGGAAACAAATTCTGGAAAGGTATGCTTGGGATTCTAGACAGTGTATTAACTATCAAAAGAGCCGGATGTTCTTTTTCAATACCCCTATGGAGTTACAAAATAAGGTGCTTCAAATTTTGGGTTGTCTGGCAGCTTCACTCCCCTCTACCTACCTTGGCCTCCCCCTCATGGTCAAAGAGGTGACCCAAGAATTCTAGAATTCCATCCTTGAAAGAACCCAGAGGAAACTGGCTGGTTGGAAGGGGAAGATTTTAAGCAATGCTGGCAAACTGCAGCTAGTGGCCTCCACTCTCCAAGGGATCCCTGTTTAGTTCCTTTCCCTTTTTAAAATCAGAAGCAACATGGTTGATAAATTGGAAAAGATTCAGAGAACCTTTCTATGGGTAGGGTCTGAAGAAAAGAGTAGGATATCGCTTGTCAATTGGGACACTGTATACCTCCCAAAAAAAATGGGGGGACTGGGCCTAAGGAAAATAGGTCTGATGAATAAGGCCCTTACTACGAAGGTGGCATGGAAGCTCATAGAGGGAAAAGAGGATTGGTGCAGATTAATGGAAGTTAAGTACCTCCAAGGACATCCCTACGGGAGGATATTCCACAACAGTTACCTCCCAAGTGGATCCAAACTATGGATGAACATATGTAAATGTAAGACCCTTCTGTCTAAAGGAGCTTTCTAGAAAATTGGAAATGGGAGATCCATCAGATTTTGGAATGACCACTGGATCATGAATCAACCTAACCTGGACCACATATTCAAACCCCTTATGGAATATCTCAGACCGAACCTAGGTAATAGAGCCTCCAACTACATAAATGGTAGAGACTGGATCGATATTCCTAATTGGACAAGGGACAAACCGGACCTGCAACACTTGGCCAAGGACCTCATGGATAACTTGACTAATATCAAAATTTTGGGGAATGATGACTCTATTATCTGGGCCCCCACCCAGGCTGGTACTTTTTCTATTAAATCTACGTACAATCTGCTTCTGAAGGAGGTGAGTAACCCAGAATATTGGAAGATGGTGTGGATCCCCCAGCTCATGCCAAAAATTAATTTCTTCTAGTGGAATCTAATGCATGGTAAGGTCCTGACCCAAGATAATCTCATAAAAATAGGCTTCTCCATGGCAAATAGATGTGTCCTATGTAAGAAGGAGGAAGAAATGGTAAACCACCTCTTCATCCACTGTGAATATGCCACCAACAATTTGCAAGGGAGCTTTGGCAAATTGGGTACCTTGTGGGCCCTAGACAGAGAAGTTCATCAATTTAACAATTGGAGATCCTTTTCCAATCACCCCCTACTCCAAATCCTCTGGCGTATGCTTCCCCTTCACATATGCTAGACCATTTGGAAGGAAAGGAACAACAGGATTTTCAGAGAGAATAGTAACTAGCTTGAGACCTGCCTCCATATTGGAACTAAACTCCTATGTGAGAATGTTAGAATGGCTAATTGGAAGCTCCCTGCCTATCCTCCTTCTGCCTGGGAAGTTAGAATTGCTGACAAATGGAACCTCCTGGATGGGTTCACCGGGTATGATGATGCAAAAAGGATAGCTAGAAATACTTCCAGATGGACTGCCCCTCCCAGAGGATGGACCAAATTAAATTTTGATGGGGCAGTTAATAAAATTGGTCATGGAGGAGGAGTGATAAGAGATCACAATGGAACTTGTCTGCTGGCTTATGTTGGTCCTATAAATAACTACACTGTCACCCAGGCAGAAGGAACGACCCTTCTCTGGGGGATTAAATTTGTGAAACAAATGAACCTCAGACAGCTGGAAATCGATGGGGATTCCAAAGTGGTTGTTGAGGCCATCAATAGTGGTGCCAGTGTAGGATGGCATGTTATACCTATCATTTTGGAAATCTGCAAGGTCCTCATCATCTTCCAGTGCATGACTATAGGCCACACATACAGGGAGGGGAACTTGGTCGCCGACTCAATGGCTGCAATTGGCCTAAAACAAATCAAACTCAATAGTTGGAGGGTGATTAGTGATTTACCTTCGGTGACTCAGCAACTCATCATGGGAGAAATGAATACTACAGTTTAAATGTGCCAGGCTATCATATTCATTATAGAGTCTTTCTCGATCATGTGCTAGCATGTTCAGGCAAATTTCGCGATTATGAAAAGGAAAACTCAAATTACCATAAATAATTATCATTACTTTTTGAACGTGTGGAGTAAAAGTTGTTTGAATCAAAGGATTTTTTTGGCTATCCTTGATATTAATGCTATTATTTCTTTTAATGGAGCCTGGAGATCCGTTAGATCTAGCGGTATGGAGTTTGGTTTCCAAAATTTTCAAGACCAGCTTTTTATGTATAAGCTTTCCTTAGAAAGGGTTTATGATTACAAGTGGTTTTTTATGGCCTACAAAAATGATCGGCTCTTAGACCTCAAAGATATTCTGGCACAGGAAGAGTAGATCCTCAAAATGGGAGGCAACATTCTCCACATTGAGCCTGATAACATTGATGAGACTTTCACTTCTGATGTGTTGGTGACTCATTACTGCAAAGAAACTGGTATTTGTGGTTTCATGGAAAGAATAAAAGGTGGACATGATGAGCTAATCTCCAAGAAATTCATCAAATCCTTGAACAACAAGAGTGTTTCAGTTGGGGGCATTCACTTCCAGATGAATGAAGAGGTCATAGCCAAGGCAATGGGGCTCCCTATGACGGGGAGGAAATGCAAAAAGACCAGTCAGACTGCCGACCCTACCAGCCTCAAATAATTTTTCAAGGATGGTGAGCTTCTGGTAAGAAAACATGGGGGTTTCAACAGGGAGGAGCTGCCAGAATTCTGGCCAAAAATTTGCCTCATTGTGATGAAGTACTTCACGCTGGAAGGTAAGTTCACTGTGTTTTACAGCTACCACTTTTCGTTCCTGAATCATATTAGGAACAAAGATTTAATTTCCATTCTTTTCTATCTCCTGCACTCCATTGAGAGCAATGTCCTCGATATTCAAGCCAACCCTGATAGAGCTATCCTTCATCAGGGCCTCCTCCTCTGCCTCTACCAGTTTCATAAAGCTATCTTCCCGACTCCCCAACCCCCTCTGATTATCCAAATGTTTCCCCAGGAGGAGCCCATAGCCAAAACTGAAAAGACCACCCTTTCCTCCTCCCAGTCCACCCGTATCAAATAGGAGGATTCGTATATCTCTGAGTCTGTGGAGTACATTGAGGGGAAAGAGGCTGATAGTACCCTTGAGATGGACTATAGGCGCAAAAAAAGAAAAATTATGGAAATACAGGTTAATCTAGAGGTGGATTTGAGTGTCTCGGATCACCGGAGGTCGAACAGAATTGCCAAGGAGCAATGCAAAATTAGGATGATGGAAATGGCCTCCAAAGAGCTCTCCTTGTCTAAAAATGACTCCCATTCCACTAATTCCAAGAATGGTTCCTTGGATAGTTATATGAGTCCCTCTAGGACTGGTAACATTCCTCTGCCTAACCCCCTGCAAATTAAGGAAAACCCTACCCCGGCCCCGAGCCCCACTCAGGAACCTAAGGACAAGCCACATACCGCGGTCATGGAGGACAAAGATAAATTTACTGGCACCCTTAAAAGAAGGTTCTTGAACTTAGACAAAGACATTGGGGAGATTAAGAAGAACATGCAGGACCTAATGAACCATTGTACGAGGACCAACACATTTTCCCTGAAGGTTATGCATACTTCGGCTATGACCCTCTGTAATGTGCAGGAAAAGCTCTCGGGCGGCAAACTGGAAGAAGACGAGGACAAAAAAGACTTGTTCCTATTTCTGCAGGAGGAGTGGGCTAGGACTCTACTATCCAAACAGCTGGGTGGGAAGAACTAGACTCTGGAGAACATGTGGTAGTTAATTTTGGCTGGGCTTGGCCCTCGGTTCCCCTGTTTTGCTGTTCGTAACATTGGTAGTTTTTTTTTATTTTTATGTAGCCCTGTGTGGCTTAATACTGTTACTTTTTATGCTACTATTCATCTTAAGCTTTCTGGTTTAATTTGGTGGCTCAGTACTGTGACTTATGTTTTTGATAGAGGCAGAGGTAATATGGTGTCTATGTTGTTAAACTATTATACTTGCTTTGATTAGTTCCATTAATATTTTGTTAATGTGCTTCTAGTCCTTTGTTCCATGGGCCAACACCCTCTTGCTTCTTTTTTCTATCAAAAACAATATAGCATTTTGACACTTATAGTCTAATAAATTTTCAAAATTGTCAAATAAGTCCAAAAGTGAAAAAAATGACCATTTAGTCCATTCAAATTCCTAATTTATACCATTAAATTCCAAAGTTGCTTAATATTGAATCTAAATCCAAGGCAAAGGTTAGCTTTCAAGTCTGAGCCTCAACACTAAGATTTAATCACTTTTCTTTTGTTGCAAAATCATTACTTACATAAGAAGCACGCCTTGAATTCTTCCATTAAATATACTAAATTATCCAAAAGAAGATTAAATTCTCTCCACAAAAGGCATTGCTCCTCCATAACTTGAATTAGCTCAATGGTGACAACTTTGTAAGTCCTTTAGGCTTATGTCTATAAAATGCCAAAAAAATATTTGATTTCTCATAATAAAATGTAATCCATGCATCTATTTATAATTACCCTAGTCCTAGGCTATAAGCCTAGTATTGTTATCAAAGTGGGCGTGGCTTCCACTTCAAAAATCCGATACAAAAGCCACTTCAAAAATCTGATACAAATCAAAGCAACCAATAACTCTATCCACTTAAATCTATTACAATCGGAGTGAGTGGTGAATCACACAATTCTTGATTTTTTTTTCAAATAATTCTAAAAATATTTATAGATAAAACCACTCCAAAACATTAAACTATGGCAAATGTTTGAATTTTATGTCATATGAATGAGTAAGATATTCTTCAAAAGAAAGCATATACATTTGGTTTTATGCAAATGTCTTATTTGTTAGATTAGAGTAATGTTAAATAATAATGTATTCAATATGTGTTGAATAAATATAGTTTCATAATTGTTTTCTATTGTATTTCTTTAAAATTTGAAACAGTCAATAACAATTTATTTTTGTTGGGATACTTCAAATGGAGAAATTTCATTCTAGTGTTAATGAAATTCTCGTTGTTTGTTTCATATATTCTTCAAGCTGTGTGATGTTGGTTGTAAGGATCTCTGCATATCTATTGAAGATAGCTTCCACTACCCTTTCTTCGAAATGATATGAAATTAGACTCTCTGAAATCGCTCTCACTTGTTTACAAAATGATTTTTCCTTCTCATTATTATTGTACATATCTATACTACTACCACCAATGATAAATTCAAGTCTCACAAGGGTAAAAGAGCCTTCTTTGTACACTTCAGTTCTTATTTCATCTTCAGATGCACCGTAAATTGGTATGTTGAAAGAATCTAACCTTTCCTCTTCTATTATTTCCTACAATGAAAAACAAATTCAAAGTTGATAATAAATCAAATTTTCAAATTAAAAATGAATAAATACATGTACATATCAATTACATTTTTTAATATAACAAGATTTTTAATAGGTGGGAAATTTAAATCCAAGTAAATTTGATTACAAATAAGTGAATATATTTTAATTAAAAATAAAAACTAAGGAAGTCAAATAGATTATTTTTCTAATGCTTGTGAAATATTTTTCTTAAAATGTAAATTACAATTTCCCAAACTCTAGCTTCATATAATCTTAACTCTAAAACATACTCTAAGTTTGATTTATTTAGATGTAGAATCCGTTAGGGATATTGCATCATGTTTTGCTAATGTTTGAGAAAGACTTTTCTTAAAATGAAAATGAAAATTTCCCAAACTTTAGCTTTGTATAACCTTAACTCTAAAAATACACTCTTAGTTTGATTTATTTAGATGTAGAATATGTTAGGATTATTGCATCATAGAATGAATATAATAATCATGTATAAAATAAATAGATTTGTTATAGTTTGTAAAGTAGGTTCATACATGAGATGTACAAATGTGTGAGTTGTTGAACAACTCAATATATTAGGGAAAGTTTTTTCCCGTATTTCGTATAATGTAGGATATTACACTGCTATATAAATGTGATGTATTTAATTGAAAATAATGAAGCACCGTATATCTTGTTGCATAGTATTATGCTTCTACTGTTCCATATTTCCTTATATGATATTAGAGTAGGTGGTGATCTTGGAGGAGTAACTTTCAATGGGCACACAAAGTTTTGCAATGGCCATTGTGATAAGGGAGGAAAAGCCAGAGTTGTAGTTGTTGTATTTTGCCTACAAAGTGTTTTGGGTGAGTTGACTTATAAGGGGTTGTCTAGTCTGTGTTTTCTTGAATGATTGTAGTAACGATATTATATCCCCTTCATTTCTTTGCAGTTTGTCCCAGAATTCAATTTGTTTTGTATCTAAAAGATTATAGATTGAAGAAGATATAAGTGATTAGATATCTAGTCAAGGAGCATCATAGATCTTATAAGAAAACAAAATTGTAGTTGTTAAAAGACATTTTTGATCACCATGAGAGCCTACATAATCGAAGAGCTTGCATACTAAATTGTTATGCAACTCCTACCAATAAAAAATTTGATGAAAAATACAAAAAGGAAGGATATTAGATTTTTTGATGTTGTTGATGCAATGAGAGGTACCATTATGATGAGATCATAAGAGGGGATAAGAGACTAGATCCATGAGCCCACTCACTTGGATATTTATGGAGCTTTGAGGCAAGATTACTTTTCAAAGTGAGTTGTTGAGATGTCTTTGGCAAGAAAATTTAAGATGGCTTTAATGATTAACATTGAAATGAATGTATTGTGAATTTTGCATGAAAATAAAGTGAAGTCATCTCTTTCTCCATCTCTATTTTAGAAGATCTTTCTTCTAAGATAGAATACATAGTACTATTATGTTGGATATTCGAGGTTTGTATTATAGCATCATTTTGGTAATGGAATATGGATGATGTTACCCATATTTAAGTGATATGCTCGCTTGTGTTGAATGTGGATGAAGACACTATCTCAATGCTTTGGCTCTTTGTATACAGAAATAAATTGTAGACCCTTATTTCCAACAAAACCAACTCAACCTTCTTGAAAAGGTATATTCATCATTATTGGCTACATTTCTTTCTCGATTAAAGTTAAACTTTTTTAGCAGTTTCATAATGATAGGTTGTCATTATATTAGTTATTATTATTTTAGTGTCACTTAGTGCAATTGAGTCATGTTGTATTAAAAACAAGGTCTATTTGTCAAATTTGTATTATTGTTAAGGTGCATTATCGATGGAACCCAACACTTTTAATATTATTTAGATTATGGAGGGGAGTCAAATACTATTTATTTGAATGAAAAAAAAACAATATATTGATAGAAAAAATTGAGGGTTCAAAATTTCATATATGGAAATCAAATTATAGTGGATCCTTATTGAAAAGGATCTATGATATGTAGTAAGTTGAGCAAAAATAAGGCCAAATGATATTGATGGAAAAATAAAATGGATTGTAAAAGATCAAAGAGTAATAGCTTTGATTTGTCTTGGATTCTCAAATGAGTACCTCCACCATATCAACTTAACAAAGACCTCAAGGGAAGTGTGGTTGGTTTGAATCCTTTGTTAAGATCAAAAGAAATGACTACAAAGATGAGTTTAAAACATAATTTTTTTGGGTGAAAAGTGATGGAAGGTGATAACATTGTTCAAAACCTCAATAATTTTTTCCCCCAATTGAATCAACTAGCTACGATAAATGCTCAAGTAGATGTCGATAATGACTCAAAAGCTATTTTTTTCAATAACATGCCTCCTGGTTATGCTAATATTGCTTTCACATTAAAAAAAGAAGATGTTATTGTTGAATAAATGATATCTACTTTTATTGATGAAGGGGCTAAGAAAACTAACCCAACTATAGAGGAAACTACAATGTATGAAAAAATAGCTATTCCTCCAAATCTAGTTCTTTTGCATCAAAGGAAAATTGTTTCTTCAAGAACATAATTTTGTGCTACTATTGCAAGAAGAAGGGACACATTATTATCACTTACATTCAACATGCCAAGGATATCCTTCATGGCAAGTTAAATACCTGCTCCACATGGATTTTTCCCCTATGGTAGTACCCTCATTCTTGTACTGAGGATGAGACATGGACACACAGATAGAATTTAAAAAGCATCCTATCCGTCCCTAATTTGTGTAGAATTTTGGAAACATTTTAGAATGTAGCGGATGATCAGAAGTCCCCAAGACAACCAGGGGACTCATAGGAGTCCCTGACTGTCCCATATGCTCCAAGCCACTTTTGAATTGTTAGTTTACAAAAAGCACATTTTTTCATTTTAAAAAAAAAGGTTGGTTAGGTATACAAGGATACCCAAACCACATTAAACAATACCAAAACCTAATTTAAGCATAAAAAAAATTAGAAAGAAGAAAAATAAATTCATTCACATTTGCAGAGAAGGAGAGGAGCAACAAGAAAAGGAGCATCTAGTCAAAGAGAAAAAACCAATTGAAAGAGAAGGTTAGTGTTATCAAATCAACATGATTTAGGGGTAAAAGCATAATAATTTGCCACCCTTTTACAAAGAAAAATGTTAACATCACCAAAACTGTATAACTTCAAGGGCATAAAACTCACATTTCTATTGAGAATTTGAAGATGATGTAAACTAATGAAATGTGTCAAATAGGATGAATTATATGCCTATAATTGTTTTTTAAAAAAATGAACTAAAATTAATATGTTTTTTGAATTTTTTAGGTCTATTTTTTCATTTTCTAAAAAATTGTAAATTAGGGAGTTTACTTCCCGCCAAATCATTATAAGTAAAACATTGTTTTTTCCTCCAATTTCACAATATGTTTTAGATGACATGTATAGGTAGTGCAGAAAAAAGAAAGAAGTGTTTTAGATGTATAGTTTGCCCGTTATAAGTATTCAAAGTTGAACTTACTTGAAATCAACAGTTTTTGTCTCCCGCCATTTTTCCCCTATCAAAACTATACCAAAAATTAAATAAATTACATATTATTGAAGATGACTCTCTTATCTAGTGTTATCTATGATTTTAAGATTTTTATGAATTGATTTGGAATTTTTTTATATTATCTAAAGCAACGACTTCTGAAAGCTTTAATAACGTGCATGTAGTTTTTAACAAATTTGTTCAATGTTTTGTAGTCAAAACAATATAAAATTTATATATCAAGAATTTTAGTTCCAAGATCTAGAAAAGGGTACTTTTAGTTTTTTGACATTGTCTAGTTTGAGGAGAAAAAAATAGCAGAAGTGCAAACTTCTAGATTTTTTATGTTTTTGGACGTTTGGTTGCCACATGGCATGCCACCTAGGTAGACTCGGCCCAGTCAGACTCAGTTGAGTCCTACTGGCCCTCCCATTGGCTTGCACATGAGTCAACTTGGCCACATAGGTGCCATTCGGTGCCACGTTGACTCGGCCGAGAGACTGGGCCGAGTTGGACTGGGCCAAGTCTACCTCGGCCAAGTCAATCCAGTTAGCTTAAGAGGTGATAGATTATTGTGCTTTTACCCTTAGATTCAAGTAGACCTACCATCTAATGATTGAGGACAATGATATATTATTATATTTTCTAGTTCTATATTTATTGATTACCATTTCTATCCTCTCGTAGTTTAAACGTGTAGTGTTTGGGTATTTTTTGCTATAATTTGAATATAATATGTATGCCCATTAAGAATAAAAGTTTCAACAATGATGAGTCACTTTTCCAAATCCTTCTAAATGTATTAAGCATCTAGAATGTCTATACGAATGTTATGATATGCATATTTGAAATTTCTCTAGATTTTTTAAAATTCCCTATTTTAACATTCATCCCCTAAAAAATGGCCCAAAAGTATCTAAAATTTGGAAACACATCCCACCTTCCCTATCCCTAAAACTCGATGGAACATATAGTTAAATACATAAAAGGTGCATGGTGTTAGCCATAGATGATGATGAAGAATGCCTTTTTGAGGTGGCTCTTAAAGACCCTCTACATGAAAATAGTAAGGAGAAATATATTTTCTAAATTAAATCAAAATTTTATATTTTTTATTGGATGTGTTTGTCCCCATTCATAAGATGATGTAAGTGATTGGATGTGTTTGTCCCCGATCACTATTGTTGGTTTTCTGTGAATGAATGTGTTTTTTCTCATTCACAAGATGATATAAATGATTGGATGTATTCGTCCCCAATCATGAGTTAGTGATTATGATTGAATGTGTGTGCCCCCAACCATAATTGTTCTAAGAAAATGTGTGTCCCTGTTCATGACCTTGATTTTAGATAGATGTGTTTGTCCCTATCCAAACATGATGTAATGCCATGGGTTGATGTGTTAGTCTTTATCTTTGGTTCTATAGGTAGATGTATTTGTAACCTATCATTGGATAAAGGTATAGTGAGCATAGTGAGGCTAGTTAAACTAATGCTTGTCATGAGTAAATGTCTATGTCCCTACTCATAACTTATGATGAAATACTAAACATGGTCATCAACTATTGTTGGTCTACTATCCCTATTTGGAGAATTATGCAATGTGGGAGTGTGTTAGGAATATTGCATCATAGGATGCATGGAATAATTAGGCATAAAATAAATAGGTTTTTTATAGCTTGCTAAATAGGTTATTATATTAGAGGTACGAATGTGTTGAGTTGTTAAAACAACTCAATATATTTAGGAAAGTTGTTTTGATAGTTTTCTATAATATAAGAGATTAAATTTCCTATATAAGTATGATGTATTTGATTAAAAATAATTAAACAACTTATATCTTGCGATCTAGTTGTTTTTGGATTCGATGGTATGCAATTTTTTGCATCAACATTTTGGATCACACTCCATGATCCATCGTCTCTCTAATATCTTAATGATGGATCACAGAGTGACCCAAAACATTAATACAAAAAATTGCGCACAATCAAATCCAAAAGCAACTAGATCACATTCACATGAATTGTGAATACTCAATGTCCTTAATTATGTCTTGTTGTATATTATTCTCTATTTGACTCTTCTCCTACTTTCTTATAAAATCTAATAGAACAACTTTAAGAAATCAATGAACACATCAAAACTATTTAAACTTGTTCCATATAATATATCTCTAATAAAACAAACCTGAAAGACCAAATCCTTAATGGAAAACCCTAAAGTTTCCCACAAGAAGAAAGTGGGTTGCTTGCTCTCTGTACTTGGGCGGCCAAAAAACACCAGAAACATCCGCCCTCCTCCCACCACCTCTTTTTCCCGTGCTCTCAAAAACCCATTGAAATCCCTTTGAAATTGTGTACTATAAGCATCTCCAATTCCTGCAGGCCCCTCTTCTGATATGTGTATTCTTCCTTTGTTCCACAACTTGCTCTTCTTATCCTCTATCTCTGGGGGTACCTATCCCATAACATTCAGTGAGTCTGAATATGCACATAAAATATCATTACATCACATTCTGTTTCACAAGATTTGTTAAGTCTTTTTTCCTCGTACGCACTGCACTATACAGATTCAATCGTACGGCATGGTACGATAGGTTTTCCCTTTGCCTATTTTCACTCCTACAGTTTTGACTGTACACTTTGACCATAGGATAAGTGCTCTTCCATACGTACTTCATCACATATGCTCTTTGTGCAGTGTATGGTAATATTAATCGTGTGGCCTATGGAGTGGTATGGTAATTTCGTGGAATGAAACCGAAGGGAGAAGTTACCCGACGGAGACAGACGTGCTGAAGGGAGAAGTTACCCAACAGAAGTAAATGTGCCGAATAGAGACAAGAGTTCTGAAGGAGTTGCAAGAGTGGTTGTGTGTGACTAATAGTTGGCAGACAACTATTTTTCTGATAACTATTCCTCTACCAAACTCTATAACGAATTGCATAGTGTATAAATGTATGCGAGATTCGTTGATAGAGAGGCCAAGTCTGTGGTTAACAGTAATGGTTGTATTTCTATAGAGGCTGTGAGGGCTAAGGCTGTAAGCCTGAAGAATAGTGTCATTGTGGTAGAAGTTGGGTTGATTGTAAAGGCAATCTGAGCCTGAGTCTATTATTTGTATGTAATGTATTGGTTACTGTAATACGAAGGGGTGACACTCTAGTTCTTGGCTGGTGGGTTTTTTCCCGGAAGGGTTTCCCACGTAAATCTCTATATCATGTGTTTTATCTTGTGTGTGTCTTTATTTTCTCTATTCTTATTTTTCCTATGCATCTCAGTAGATTTGATCGTTATATAATTTCCCCTGTAAATTGACATTTGGAAGGTGTTTCCGCAAGTAGCTTTCCTAACAAGTGGCCGTAGGATAAGTGCTCTTCCATACGCACTTCATCACATATGCTCTTTGTGCAGTGTATGGTAATATTAATTGTGTGGCCTGTGGAGTGGTATGGTAATGTCATGGAATGAAACCAAAGGGAGAAGTTACCCAATGGAGACAAATGTGCCGAAGGGAGAAGTTACCCGACAGAAGTAAATGTGCCAAATGGAGACAAGAGTTCCAAAGGAGTTGCGCAAGTGGTTGTGTGTGACTAACAGTTGGTAGACAACTGTTTTGCCGATAACTGTTCCTCTACCGAACTCTATAATGAATTGCATAGTGTATAAATGTATGCGAGATTCATTGATAGAGAGGCCAAGTCTGTGGTTAACAGTAATGGTTGTATTGCTTTAGAGGCTATGAGGGCTAAGGCTGTAAGCCTGAAGAACAGTGTCATAGTGGTAGAAGTTGGGTTGATTGTAAAGACACTCTGAGCATGAGTCTATTATTTGTATGTAATGTATTGGTTACTATAATACGAAGGGGTGACATTCTGGTTCTTGGCTGGTGGGTTTTTTCCCGGAAGGGTTTCCCACGTAAATCTCTGTCTCATGTGTTTTATCTTGTGTGTGTCTTTATTTTCTCTGTTCTTATTTTTCCTATGCATCTCAATAGATTTGATCGTTATATAATTTCCCCTATAAATTGACATTTGGAAGGCGTTTTCGCAAGTAGCTTTCCTAACAAGTGGTATCAGAGCCAGACCCATTACCATTATTCTATTGGATAGGGTTGGTTTCTTGGGTAGGGTTGGTCGTTAGTGTCAATTTGGTTCCAGTGGGAGTTAGTGTAGTGTTGTTCTTGCAGTCAAGATGGTGGGTACATTAGGGAGAATAGAAATTGAAAATTTTAATGGCACAAACTTTGAGTTGTGGAAACTTAAAGTTGAAGATATGTTGATAGACCAAGATCTATGGACTGTTGTGTTTGGGAACAAGCCTTCAGACATGAAGCAGGAAGATTGGGATCTAGCAGATCGAAAGGCGAGAGGAATGATATGATTAACACTGGCAGATAGTGTTATGTTAAACGTCTATGAGGAGAAAATTGCACATTCTTTGTGGAAGAAATTGGGAGATATTTATCAGGGAAAATCCTTGGTAAAAAAGCTCTTCCTGAGAAAGAAATTGTACTCTTTGAAGATGGATGAAGGAACTGCTATGGCTGGTCATTTAAATGTATTCAATATGGTGATTGCACAACTGACATCTGTTGGTGTGTCCATAAGTGAAGAGGAGCGTTGCATGTTGTTGTTGAGTTCTTTGCCTGATTCATGGGACCATCTTGTGATGGCTATTGGAAGTGCTACTACTCAGTTTAAAATTGATGAAGTAGTTGCTGCACTCTTTTCAGAGGAGATGCGGAGGAAGACTTCTGAAGTGGCTGTGGCTAAGGAGGTTCTTGTTGTTTGATACCAATCGAAGGACAAAGGCAAGGACATGAAGTCTAAATCTTCTGGAAAGAAGTCCAAAGAGAAGTGTTGGAACTGTGGGCAGACTGGTCATATCTGAAAGGATTGCAAAGAGAAGAAGAAGAAGAAAGTGGAGAGTTCTTCTGATTTTGAGTCTTCTAATAGTGACGGTGAAGATGCTAGCAGTGCTGCTTTGGCTAATCGTTCATCTTATGATGACTGGTTTGATTATTTTGGTCTTCATGTGGAATATGGTAGTCACGATGCCATGTGTGACTCGATACTATAGTACGATAGGAGTTGATGGTAGTGACGTAGGTGCCATGAGTGACTCGTCACCACAGATTAGTGGGAGTTTTGGCAGTGATGTAGATTCATCTTTTGATGATGGATGAAATGTTGTGTCATGGTAAACTCTTGAATGCATTTAGAGTTTTTGGCATGATATTGTTATGTTCATATGGAGCATGTTATCTCTTTGGATGAGATGTTTTAGATCATGATTGT
>MU223127.1:120612-136534 GCA_018584345.1 Thuja plicata | reverse complement strand
AATGTTGTGTCATGGTAAACTCTTGAATGCATTTAGAGTTTTTGGCATGATATTGTTATGTTCATATGGAGCATGTTATCTCTTTGGATGAGATGTTTTAGATCATGATTGTCATGCTTATGTTCCTTATTCTGTAGTTGGAACTTTGACTTTGGTCTTGGTTTAGTTTTTTGTGTTTTGAGTACATTGATCATTTGCTTGGTACTTCATGATATTGTGGCTTTGCATTTGGAGTTTGGCATGGGTTGATCAGTTGTAGGTGCTCATGGATACTAGAGATAGTGGTAATGCTGGTTTCTCTTGTGATTAGAGATGTTTGTTGAAACAGTTGATGGTTTCAGCGGGAAATATGATAGACATTTAGAGGTGTAGGTAGAAGGACATGGTACATGGTTGTTGTACTATTGATGTTCTTGATGCTACAAGATTGTTTTTGCACTTCTATGTGATGTTTTTGGATGAATTCATATCATATTAATATTACCTATGTAGTGGGAGCTTCTTGGTGCACTTGAGGCTTAAGACTGCAGGTTACAGGTTGAATATGGTGATGATTTGGAATCCATGTTGGTATACCTTAGAGGTATGTATAGTTGGATGTGCTAGCACTTATTATGAGTGCTATTTCAACTATGATTGTAACAAATGTTGATACATTCGATAAGCCTTTGGAATGAGAGTTTTATGCTTTGGAAGATAGAATGATGGTTCTCTGGGAGATAGACTGTATGGTTTTTTTTTTCAGTGGATAGCTTCTATGTGTGTGTCCAGTGGCAATGGCATGGTAGAAAGTGTGGACGTCCATGATTGAGATGAGACTATTTATGCAAGTATGTTAATGGTGCACATAGTAAATTCTAGTACCTGATGGTTTTGTATTTGAGAGGTATATCAACATTGATGGGCTTTAGAGTCCATGTTTTTCTATGTTTTGGAGATGCCAGTGTGTACCTCGCTAAGTGGGAGATTGTTAAGTCTTTTTTCCTCGTACGCATTGCACTGTACGGAGTCAACCGTATGGCACCGTACGACAGGTTTTCCCTTCGCCTATTTTCACTCCTACAGTTTTGACCGTACACTTTGACCGTAGGATAAGTGCTCTTCCGTACGCACTTCGTCACATATGCTCTTTGTGCAGTGTATGGTAATATTAATCGTGTGGCTTGTGGAGTGGTATGGTAATGTCATGGAATGAAACTGAAGGGAGAAGTTACCCAATGGAGACAAACGTGCCGAAGGGAGAAGTTAACCGATAGAAGTAAATGTGATGAATGGAGACAAGAGTTCTGAAAGAGTTGCGCGAGTGGTTGTGTGTGACTAAAAGTTGGCAGACAACTGTTTTGCCAATAATTGTTCCTCTACTGAACTCTATAACGAATTGCATAGTGTATAAATGTATGCGAGATTCATTGGTAGAGAGGCCAAGTTTGTGGTTAACAGTAATGGTTATATTTCTATAGAGGCTGCGAGGGCTAAGGCTATAAGCCTGAAGAACAGTGTCATAGTGGTAGAAGTTGGGTTGATTGTAAAGGCAATCTGAGCCTGAGTCTATTATTTGTATGTAATGTATTAGTTACTGTAATACGAAGGGGTGACACTCTGGTTCTTCGCTGGTGGGTTTTTTCCCAGAAGGGTTTCCCACGTAAATCTCTGTCTTATGTGTTTTATCTTGTGTGTGTCTTTATTTTCTCTATTCTTATTTTTCCTATGCATCTCAGTAGATTTGATCGTTATATAATTTCCCCTGTAAATTGACATTTGGAAGGCGTTTCCGCAAGTAGCTTTCCTAACAAGATTTCTTTGGGTTCTAAGAACATTTACTATTTGTTCCCAAGAAATAAAATAGATTACCTATGAGAGCCAGTGTAGGCTGTTAGAAGAATGGATGAAATGGAGAGTGTGGGAGGGGAAAAGGTGAGTGTGGAACCACCAAATCAGATCTTTCTGCCGGCGGGGCGGCCAATAAAAGATTGAAAAGTGTATTTAAATCAGTAGATGGAAGGTCATTGTAGAAGATCTAAAACTTGGGAACGCTAATTCCTTTGTGGGCATATTTGTTTAGGATTTCTGATGTGATTATTTGAGTGACGAAGAGTGCATTGGGCCCTGATGAGCAACCCAGATCAACAATGCACACTGTCTCGCAATCGAATATGGTTTTCCAGGATCTTATGCTTTCCTCTAGCCATGGTTTTTCTCTCAATAATATGTTCTTCTGCGTTGTAAACCAGATACAATTGGGTGAGTCATAGATAACATCAGATAAAGAAGAACATGGCATTGGAGTAGAGAAAAAGATATCAAACCTGGAAGAATGTGGAATTTTGAGCATAGATGGAGTCTCCATTACCAGCATTCATGGAAAAGACTTTCTCCATCTTTTGTTTGGCTTTGGAACTCTAGATTTGAACAACCTAATATAAGAACAAATGAGACGAGGTGGTCAAACATGTGGTCTTTTAAAATTAGTTTTGGTTCTTTATTTCAACATATTGTAATAATGCAATAATGCTGAACCAAGAATTTCTCATCAGATGCATCATGACTGATGAAATTGAAAGATGATAGGTATTTTAGTCTAACTTTATGTTTACAAACTCTGTTTTCTTCTTTAAAAAGTATTTTATGCAAAAAATTTTAATTATAGGAAAGAAAAATTGAAATCTTTTTAAATTTTAGTGGAGCAGTCATTCTTAAAAAATTAAAAATAAGTTGTAGAAAAAGGTGGCGCTTGAAATAAGAAAGAATCTATATAAAAATAAATGAGATGAGATGGTCAAGCATGTGGCTTTTTAGAACTGGTTTTCATTCTCTATTTCAATATTTAGTAATAATGTTGAACATAAGTTCATCATAGATGCATTATGTCAATGATGAAATTGAAAGATAATAGATATTTCAGTCTAACCTCATATTTCCTTGTTATTACTTTTGTCTGTTTTATTTTTAAAAATAACTATCTAATTTTTTTTTTAATGCAAATTTTTAGTTATGAAAAAAGAATAATTTGAAATCTTTTTATTTTATTTTTTTATACAACAGTTATTGCTTAAAATTTGAACATAGACTCTTGAAAAAATGATGTATATTATAAATAATATTAGATAAAAATACAAATTCTTTATCTTCTTTTTAATATTTGTCTTCAATTTTTTCTTTTCTCAAATAATTCGTTCAAGTACACAAGAACATCTCAGTTTTTCTTGACTTGTTCTTGATCCGGTGCAGTTGAATCCAACCATGTAAGTAATATGACTTCTCATTCCCAATCATTGTTTGTTTGTTACCCCTACGTACTGAAAGAAGACTGTTTTATTTTCTTTCTTTTTCAAGAACATGTTTGATCAGAAAACTAAATGTATTTGTAATGTTCTGATTAGATAAATTGGGAAAGGACCCAAACCCAACATCAAAGAAGTCCAGAGCAAATTCACCAGCAATGAATTCTAGAAGCTTAACAAAATAGAAACTAAACAAGGAACAAAACCAGCAAAAAAACAAAACACCAAACCAACACCCAAGACCAGCACCAAGTGCCAAGGACTAGAAGACACAAAAAGAAAGCCAACCACCACCGAAAACCAGCAACTACTTGTTGAGCTCCTTCAACTTCTTGAGGAAGGAGGCACATTTAGGAGGCCGAGCAGAAGCAACATCACTAGAGGAAGTGTTCTCCCGAGTCACCACCTGCAAGCTATCCTCTCTCTTCTTCCACTTCATGTTTCTTTCCTCCAACTTAGATTGGATGGAAATGATAGAGAGGTTGGTATTCTCCATCATAGTATTGATGTAGTTAGAAAACTCAACCAACTGTTTGCTAAGTTGGGATTGATTATCCTTCAAGTTAGCGAGTGCATTAATCATTTTTATTTTCTCCTCCTTGAAAGGGACTTGGTTCTTCAACTCAATAATATGGTTCTCAATAATCTCCCAATTGTTTAACTTATGCCCAAAATCATATGAAACCTCCCAAAGGCTTGTATCCCCTTTCCCCTTAGTCCAATCCTCAACTTTCCTTTCATCTTCCATTGCAACTTTGAGCTTGTTGATTTTCCTTCTAATGATCTAGAGCTGGACAATGAGCCATTTTCTCACAGCTTTTTGTCTGTTTAGACAAATGCACAACTCGTCCACTTTTATGCTAATAGAATCCAGGTCATATGAACCCACAAGGGAGGTAGATAAGTTGGAGGGGGAAGTGCTTGTGGGGATGATTGGTTCTTTGGGATAGTAGAGTTGGGCTTTAGGTGAAGAGACTTGTAATGTTTCATTGTATTTTTTACAAAGAAAATAAGATATTGTTTTTTTATTGGGTGATTATTTTTTCTTTCGAGCACTCAATTCTCATATGCTTAAATCAAACTGGTAGCATGGGATGGGCATATGACATGGATAAGCATTTCTTATAGGCCTTTGGGACTCCTTGATAAGAAACATGAAGTTGATGTCCATGCATTGTGGGTAGAGCTAGATCTGTTATGCTTAGAGGCCTAAGCACGACTGCTATATCTTGATATATAATGGTATTCAAATCCCCATGGGTGGCTTCTCTAGAGGTTCTTTACCAACTACCATTCTCATTCTCAACTACATGAAGTCTTCCAATCTAAGCCTCTTCTAGATGCAAGAGACAGATCTCCATTGGGCCTTAGATATCATTGTGCTTCCTTCCCAAGTGACTATTTGGTGATAAGCCTACTAGGAAGTTATTTCTATGACTGTGTTGGGTGGTACATAATAGCTTATTTTTCAATCTAAACACATTCCTGCAAGCATTGAGATTCAAAGCCATTCTAAATAGATTTTTATCAGGTCTCTCTTGATGTTTCCTATCCAAATCTCTGATTTGGGCAAAATAATAATGAGAAAGGGTATCTAATGGGTGTTCCAAAGGCCTGATTTTGGAAGTTGTAAATAGGCATCCTCTATAAAGGATTGTCTGTCCGATTTCATCGACAAATTTAAGATCACAAACCACAGTTGAGGCTTGACCATCTCGATATTACACCACAACTATAACCCCTATCAATTGGGATATGTGCCAATAAATTCAATCTAAATTATAGTTACAATTATGAAAAAAAAACTTTTGTATATGGCTTCTATGCTTGGGTCTTGGAGTGCTTTGTAGGGATCTATTTATGATATCTTTTACCTAGCTAAAAATGCTAATGAAGTGATTTCATATCAGTGAGACCAATTAGACTATTTGACCTTAAAAGATGAGATCTGAATTATGTTAACTTTACATAGATGGTTTCTTGTAGTATTTTGGACCTTTGATTTAAGTTCTTAGTTAAATCAAACTCTAGATGTAGGTTCTTTATTATAAGATTTACTAGAATAGACTAAAAAAATAAGTTCTAGATGGAGAGTTTTTTTTTGGTTCATCATTTCAAAATAAAGCAGGGCACCTTCTAAGAATTTGTTTCTTGTTGTTGCGGATCTTATACTTGGATTACATTTAATTTTAGGGAAAGTCTTCAAATTTCAAATCATCCTATGTGTGTGAAATTGTGTATCTGTCGGCAAACACAACACTTCAATAGAACATTGGATCCATGAGTTAGTATATATAAATAAAATCAAATACGTGCAAGAAAACTCATTACAAAATCATCCTATTTCTTCCTAATTATGAAGATTCATCAAATTATTTGTTTACTCCCAGAATGGATAGTAATATAATTGAATAGACACTCATAAAATGGAAGATTCAAATATGAAATTCACCTAATTATGCAAATTTTGATCAAATTAATGAAGATACATTGTGAAATTGAGATAAATTATGCTAGATAATCCAAGAATTGATGCTAAATTTATGTAAATATGCAACTACATGATCAAATATAAGATGAATTCAAGTTATAATTATTCAAATGGATTCAAGTTATAATTATGCAAATGGATACAATTCTCCTAAAAATGAGCTCTTAAATGCACAATTGACTCTAAACTTAAGCTAGCATGACCTAATTGCAAATAATCTGGATACCAAATGACTTGGATTGAGGTTGATTTATAAATTTCTCAAAGAGGGAAATGAATTGATTTGAATTGTATGGTCATGATTAATCCAATTTGAATTGGATGGTTGAGATGAAAAAGGCATGTGAATGATCTTTGCACTTTTCTCCTATTGGGTGACTTTTCTAAGTAGACATTCCCTTTTAAATCCTTGTGTGACATATAGCATATGTGTTGGAGGCATATTAATGGGATACTTAATTAAATCAAAGACAATAATATCTCTAGCCATGTGATGATATTTTTGTTCTTTATTTAATTAAATGTGTAGGACATTAATTTCTTAGGAAAATTATGTAATTAAATTGATTAAACTTAATCACACAATTATGGTTTAAGGTTACTTTGATTTAATTGGATCAATTTATTGAAAATTAGTGATTTGATTTTTCTTGGCCATTTTGAGGTGATTATATTTTCCCCTCTTTGAATGAATGTGCAGATAATGTGTTGATTCAAAGAATATTATATATTATTCTTGATTCTTGTTAAATTGGTCTGATAGGATGATGAATCCCTGATGTCTAATGTCTGATTAATCGGATAATGAACAGTTTGATATGGATCTTGATGAAACTGGTCACAACAGGATGCTATCCTATTGGATTTTGCATTTGATGCAATTTTTGAGAAGAGATTTGTTGATTGAAGCTAGCTTAACCAATTTGATATGGGTTCTGATGAAATTGATTACCTTCCAGAAGAATACTAAAGATGAGGATGTTGATTGAGAATGAGTAACCAATTTTATATGGGTCTTGATGAAATTGATTATCGTTAGATGAAGATATTGAATATATTGATGATGATGAGAATGAATAATTTGATATGGGTCCAAATGAAATCACTAGCTTCAAATATTTTGATTTAGACAACCAACTTGATATGGATCTTGATGAAGTTTATTATCTAACAATTTTGTGATGAGGACACTATCAATTTGATATGGTTCTTGATCAAATTTATATGCCCCTATCGATTCAATGATGATGATGATGACACTATCAATTTGATATGGAGCTTGATGAAATTGACACACCCTTATTGATGATGAAATTGAATTGATTTGATTTGATAAGATCTCTGATTTGATTGACATGATTAGATTGATGAGTGGATGATTTGATGAATTTGATTGATCATGAAGATGATTGGATGAATTTGATTGATGAAGAAGATGTTATGTTTTGAATGACTCTGATTCATGTAATTTTTCGCATGATTGATGGAAATATTTTGATTCAATGGTTGATCCAGGATATGAAAATGTGTATAATCATGCTCCTTGTGGAGCAAAATGTAAATATTATGGTGCTAATCGAATGATATTGAATAATGTTGGATTGATATGGAATTGATTTTTATTTAGCTCCTGATAATGATGTCTGAAGATTGTTTTATCAACACTTGTGTCTCAAAATTGATATGCAATGTAGTTGTGTATGATGTTGTTGATATCTTTTTGATGTATTGATGATGATATTGAACCATGTTTTGATCATGCTGGATGAATGCAACACCTAAATGACTTTAGCATGCTATGAAAAATTCAATGATTGTCATTCTTTCGATCTTTTTTTATGCTATATCTCATCATTGAGCTTTTGTGGATCACCAACAAGTACAACCACCAATGGTATGAATAAACCGTGATGATATGAATACTGCTTTCATGGATTAACAAACAAGAATTAATCCTTTTTATATGCAAATGTCCTCAAGGATACTTTTATGATCATGTCCTAAGATGGATTTACGCACTATTATGAATTAACTCAAAAGCAACAAACAAATAAAATTTCATATTCTTGCTTTTGTCTTCTAGTTCAACAACTGCCAAAATTCCTTAGGAAATATGATAGCCATAAATTGATCATGTTTCAGAAGGAAAGGAATGAATTCCACCCTTCATCTAAAGTATAGATGTTTGGAGTCAAGGTATGTACAGCGTACCATAATCCAAGCATTTTTATGTCTCAAGCTTGCATGTACTTTTATGTTTATTAGGTATATGGAGGAACTTATCACAGACACTCAAAAATAGTTGTCCTGTTAGATTTCATTGAAACATATCCCACATACAACAACCAAAGATAAAACATCATTCCCTTTGTCCTTGTTCCTCTAGTACGAAGACATCCTTGACTCACTTGGAAGGCATGATAAGAAAAAATTGATATCAACAGACAATAGAAAAAGAAAATCTCATGCCCCCTTGTTTCTCTAGTCCAAAGACATCTTTGAGTCACTTAGAAGACATGATCATCAAAGACTAATTAAGTTCATTTGTGTATGCTACTTCTTTTTTATCACTATTTTAGAAGGATTCATCCATTTGGTGATGTTGATAAACACCATTGTGTGTTGGGTATTGTTGAAGAAAAACCGTTATTTAGTGGTAGAACACCTGATTTTTGAGAGGCAAGATGTCTGACTCTAACTTAGTTTGGAAAGATGAAAGTTATTGACTAGAAGCCAACCCCATTATTGATGACTAGGAACTTTCCCCTAGATAGACATAAATATTGTAAGGAAAAGACATGGACCAACTCCAAGCCACAGTGATATGACTCAAAACCAACTGATATGTACAAGGATTGTGATGCCAACTGATATGTATAGGGATGCCAAAGCTACGATGGATATGTACAAGCAACTACGATGAATGCAGATGGCTATGTACAAGCGATGAGGATAAGAAATGAAGATGTAAGAAAGATGGATGCTTGTGATGCATTGATAGATATAGGAATGAACCTAAGATTTTATGGTTTTTGGACTTTTAAAGATTTTATGATTTGTTTTTGGACTTTTAAAGATTTTGTGATTTTTTTGGATTTTAGAGATTTTAAAATTGATCACTAATTCTCAAGAAAGATCACATTTTCTTGCCCCCAATGTATATAAATGTGTAGGAAATTACAAATGAATAAGTAAAATGATGGATCATAAATAGATAGGAAATGATGGATGAAGTATGTGATGTGACCCTCAAGACTATCTCATTAAGATTACCCAAGAAAAGGAAAAAGGATATGACAATGTAGGCTAATGAGGTGGTGTATTGGAATATCATGTAGGGTAATGACATTGTGTAGTGAAAGGCATGTGGGGTCCAAAGGAGTGGACATGTCAATAGGATTTTGAGAACATTTTTTGCCTTGTTTATCCTTCATTTTGATCAAGATAAAGGGGTCAATTTGGATAGGATAAGGATATGATAGTATGATCATGATGAAGGGTGATGGATACAATGAGTTTATGGTTTGGGATTATTGTGAGCATACTTAGGAATAGTGATGATTGATTTGGGATAAGAAATATTGTGATAAGGTACTATGGAAGAAGAAAGTGGATAAGCTAAATGGAAAGGATAATGAATATTGGGATACACGATGCTTAGGGATATGTTCAACCTTTTCAAGATCAAAGGTGAATGTGGGAGTACAGACACAAATGAGATAAATGGTAGGAAATAAAAGATGGAGAAAATGATGGATAAGGTAGTGTGGATGGAACTTGCCTTCCAAGTGTGAGTGCAATAGGATGAATTACACATGTTTCATGTTTTCCAGTATTTCATCATGGTACTTTCTCAAGGCACCACAAGAAGTGGTTTCACCATAGGACAAATTTATTTCTCTTTACTTTTTACTTTTTTCTTTTTTGATAGTACTCCTTTGAAAGATATGCTATAATGGATCATGCCTTCTGAAAATGTGCTCAAATATGTTGATAGGGTTATTGTAAGGGGATGATATGGAGGATAAAAGGTAGATAATGGCTAAGAATTTATGCTAAGGATTGGATAAGGGGGATGAAAGGATGAAAAGTAGGTGTTGGATAATGAGTGGGATATTGAAAGGCTTCTGTAGGGGTAGGTGGAAACATTGGAAAGATCAACATCGACACATACCTTGAAGGGTGATGGAATGATGGAGGAAAAATGGATTGAACATGAGGTTTTGATGTAGGAAAGAAGGTGGGTCTTGGTACAGAAGGACCCAAAATGGATGGGGAAGGTGACGAAGTATTCGAGGTAATGGATTTTGGGACATGGGAACACAAAATATACTTGGAAAATGGAGAATTTTTGGAAGGAGGTGGAGCAGATGCCTTTGGAAGCTTGAATGTTAACTTTGATTTTTCTTTTGTGTGCAAGTCTTGCAAAAGAGACTTGAGAATCCACATAGTCTTTGATTTTTCTTTCCTTTGTGATTATTTAGAAGTCATTTATTCAATGAGGGGTTTAGGAACCCACATTGTCCTTGATTTTTTTATTTTTTTTGTGCACCTTTGTGGTCTCTTTAATGTCTCCTTTTTTTTAATATTCACATGTCTATTAGATTGGAAATTTTGATCTTTGAATGTATGCATATTATTTAATTTATGATTTTTATGTTTGACATCAAAGTTGCTTCAAAAGGTTTTGGGAATCATGTAAGGATAGGAATGATATGGAGGGCTCTTATGGATAGGTTCTTGGATGTTTCTTAAGTATGTTTTCCTTTGTTGATCTTGATATATTATAGGGTAAGTGGGTGCTGAGCTAGGAATGGTAGGTGTGGTGGATGGAGGGATATAAGGACCCAATATGGATGGAATGGATGAAGACTTTAAATCTAGGATATATGAACCAAGAATGGATTCAGAGGATGGTAAAGGCATTTTCTTGTGTTTAAATTGAGGCATATAAGGTGTGTAAGGGATATCGAGATCTTTAGAGTGAGCTACATTGCCATGGCCGTCATCTTTAAGTTTTATTTTTATATCAATGAGCTCATCAGTAGATTTGATAGGAGAAATTGAAGATTGAGGGGATTTATCATCATGAAAGGGATTATGAGGGATGATAGGCTCTTGAGGTATACATGAAGGATCATGACAAGGAGATGATGTGATACTTTGATCTCTACATGGAAGATGATCATTGGAGGGTGTAGAAAGAGTACTTTGCTCTTGGTTTTCAATAGGATCATTGGAAATGGTGGAAGAGATATCTTGATCTTTCTTAGGAGGTGGATAAGATATAGGAATTGGATGGATACTTTTTTCTTGAGATGGAAGGGTATCATCTTGGAAGAAATGAAAGGGTATTACGGGATCATCATGGGATTATAGGGATATGGGACCTTGGTCAAATGTTTGATAGGATTGGATAGTGTCTTGATCTTGATCTTTACTAAGACTTGTTTGTTTGCATTTTGGATTACCTTCTTGACATGGAGGCACTTCTAAGGATAAGGTAGGAATTTGTATATATGCTTGGGAGATTCTTGGAGGGATGATGGAAAATCATTTTGAATAGGTATGATAGGAATTGAAACGTATGAAAGCTTGGGATCCAGGATATTTAAAGCATGAGATGGACTAGCATAAAGATGTGGATTATCTTGTATTTATTTTAGAGAGAACACTTGAGGGTCAACATGGTCAATATGTAAAATTTCATCATTAGGTTCATTGTTTGATGGAAGTATTGTGGCTGGTTGTGAAGCTTTATGAAATGCAAGAATGGCATCAGAATTAGAGGTTACATGTGGGGAATTTCTAGACATAGGCTCATGATTTTTATTATGATTGGGATTGATATTTTGTTCTTCATTAGATAGATCATTAGGATTTTGCACTTCAGTTATGTTATCATCAATAAGATCTTGGATTTTATGTTTCAATTTTATGCAATATGAAGTCTTATTCTATTATGTCTATGGTATGCACAATATGTAATAAATAATGTCAATCCACATGAGGTCACTTGAGGCAATGTGATAATATTTTTCTCAATAAGTTCTTCCAAAGATGATTCATAAGATTGTCCCAAAGGGGTAAACCTTCTATCCAAGGGATATTTGGGTTCATTAGTGTTTATGGAATGAGTGTTGAACTTAAGATTTTGCTTTTGATTTGCAGCCATTTTTTGTTCAATTTTGACTATTTGATTTTTCATCTCTTGAACTTGTGCATTGGTTATGATGTCATTTTCTTCTTGAAGATATATCTTAGTAGTTGTTGTGAGTTCTCTTCTTGTCTCCTTTTTAGATTTTATGTCATGAATTTGTCTCTTGAGATCTTGAATTTGTCTGCCAAGGAGGCCATGAGCATGTATGTGATCATTGAGGAAAAATGAAAAAAATGCAAATGTTTCATTTTTTTCTAGTTTTTCCTAGGTTCTAGTAATTTGTATTTTCAGAGGTCTTCAGAGCATTTTTGGAAGTCGAGACTATTGTCAGTCTCAAAAATTGGGATGCCGAAGGAACCCTATTATAGAGACAAGTTATATTTCTTGGATACCTTTCTAACGGTGAAAATGGTTTGTAGTTTCGAGACCCGAGTCAAAAGTTATGACTCCATCAAGTTGGGGGAATTTTGTTTTTTTGAAATTTTTATAATTTTTGAATTTTTTTAGGATCTTATTGTTGTAAAAAATGATGATATCTAGTCTGGACCATGAAAATTTTATAACCCAAGATTTTGATATGATGATCAAGTGTTAATGGTTCAATTTTGATGAGTTCATGCAATAACTTGTCTAGATTTTGAGATGATTGTTGATGATTATTGATGTTAGTTTCAAAAATCTAGGTAGAGGGTAGATTTTCCCTGATGTTGATGTCTAAAATAGATAGAAAGATTTATTTGACAAGCATTGCACTATGAATGTTGTTGATACAATGAGAAATTGAACTAAGTATGATGAAAAAAAGGTTTTAGGGTTTTCTTATGATGACTATGATGATATAACATGAAACTAGACCAAAAAGGGTACTTGGAACAATGATTAAATTTGTTAAAGACTGTACAGAAATGCCTTCTGTCCAAGATACAACTCACTGAATACAACTTTCTACTTTTACTGTATATGACTCAGGATAATATGCTAGATGAATCAAGAACCAAAAATAAGCCAAGATGTTATAGGATACGAGAAAATATCCCATAAATGACTTAAGGGAGGACTGGATATGATTATTCCTGAAAACAACTTAGGATTTAGCAGGAAATGACTAAACTCTACCACAAACGACTCAGGAGGATATTGAAAATAATTTTCCATTTGGTCAAGTGTTCTGCCACTATTTTCAAGGGTAAATTTGATATTTCCAGGGTGTTTTTGGATGAATTATTCTATTTTTAGGTGATCAAAACACATATAGAAGATAGAGAAAACACTTGTATTGTCTCTAAATTTCTAAACATTGAGTGTATGTTCAAAATGTTTTCATGGGTTTAACACAAAAAACACATAGAAAACAAGCTAACCTCAGAGTGGATGCAATGCAATTTCCATAGGCCCACACTAAGTAAACTTGGCTCTAGTGTGTATGTTCCCATAAATATAACAAGTAATCTTGAGAGGAGATGTTGAGAAATTATTACACATAATTGATCCTTCAAGGAGTGTGTGAGTAGGGGATCCCTTTTGGGGCTTTCTTGAGTTCAAGGTGAAGAAATCCAAGAACCCTTCACCTCACTACCAGGGATGCATGAATGGTGAGTGTAAAATCTTCTAGGGGTGACACAACCCCTATGCACTATGGATAAAGCACCAAGGATAATAAGGAGGCTACTACATTAAGGATTTAATTTGGATTTTTGTTTGGACTGCTAGGGTATCTCCTAGGAGAGTACACCTAACCGCATCCATCCACCATATTTTTAGCTAGCCATAGCATTTATTTATAGTGGATTGGGATGGCCTGGATTTGGCCTTTTTCCACTTGAGTTATTCTTGAAGGGTGAGTACTTTTTCCCACTGCAACAGGCTCTCTAAGGAAAAATAAAATGAAAAGTGGACCCTAACTACAGGTCTATATTTCCTATCACCTTAAAAAGGTGAGAGAATACTCTCCTATCACACTTAAGATCCCAATAACACAAGACACATATTCATTCCACTCTTTAATTCTATTATTTCAAATGAAATTCCCAAGCCAAGACAAACCAAGAGTGGTTCTAGGGTTCTAATCACCTAAAAGGGGAGAGCATAATCCCCTATCACCTTGAGAGGTTCATTGGGTACTAACCAATTAAAATACGTGTCTAAAAATAAAATCAATTTAACACAAGCACAATGTTTAGTTGAATCCACAATGAAACTTGCAAAACCCCTTGTTAGGAGTTTAATATTTGAGTCTTCGACAAAGGTCCTACACTAGTTCATTAAGCTATCGATAAAATCAACAAGACAAAACAAAGAAACACTAGATTGTCAGAGTTAGCCATCAAATCAAAATAAAAAATATTGAAAACTCTTCTCTCTGTCCTGAAAATGACTTTCTGTGACACCAGATACAATTTTCTTGTATACCAATGTATAGGGGAAAATGGTGAGTAATGCTAAGGTAGAGATCGCTCACCAAATTCCTTTTTATGTGTGGGTAGGGGGCCTATATAGTTGGGAAATAGACAAACCCAACCTTTTTGTATCCAAGCTTGATTAGCACAACCCAAGCTGAAGGGTGCAAATGAAAAAAACTAGATGCAAAGGGAGGACGAGAAGACCAATTTCCACTATTAAGGAATTAATTGATTTGACTAATTGATTATTGAACAAGTACAGATCTGAAAATTAAGTAAGGATGACTAGTGCAATGATAGATCTGAAAGTAAATGCAAGATTGGAGAAGTATTTTTTCACCTTGAAATGAATTTGGAGGTTATATGTCTTGAAATTATAATTTCTAGTTACAGAGATGTCATTGATTGAAACCGTTTTGGAGCTGGGATCCTAGCACCCGTAACTTTTGAATATGAAAATATGAGGCTTCTAGGAACAAGTCAAATTTTTAGGTACAAGTAGAGATTCAACTACACCCCTCTATTTGTAATTGTGAACTTTCTGATTTCAATCTCTGAGATAACCTAAAAAATGACCGAATCAAGTTCCATAGACCTGAAAACTATTCCTACACACAGAAATGAGAAATGTTTTGTGGAAAGGGGCTTGCCTTGGTCAAGCCCCAGTTTAGGAAGGTAAATATTTGATTCACCTTGTGTAAAACCCTCATGAAAATATGTCAAAATCACACAAATTCATGAAGATGCTTGCATTTGAACTTGGAATGGAGATGTAGGAAGATCAAGGATGTCCTCACCAATGTATGAGATCCATAATCACCATCTCTAGATCATGAATATAGTTATGCCACTTGAAGAAGAATGGAATGAACCTCCTTGCACCACTTGAGAAGCTCTATACTTGGACGTCATAGGAGAGAAATATTGTATCAAAGGAAGGAGATTGACTTGCTTGAATGGATCTATGAGGAAGACTTGGAGAGCTTGGATAGATGCCTTGCCTTCACCACTTGAATGCTTCAATGATCAAAAACTTAAATGCCTATACTTGCATAATCTTGGCACAATTACTTGATCATATCATTATGGTTCTTAATTTATGTTGCAAAATGATGGGATAAAGCATACTTTTATACTATTTTTGAGATTCAATTGTAGGTAGGCCGACATAGAAAATAAATGGGAAAGACATGATCTGATGCAAAGGCATGATCTCATCAAGGCTAAGGACTAAGAAAACATCAAGCCCCTGTCGTATGTTGAATGTGGACCTCTTAATTCAACACAAATGCAACATAGTCCTTACATAATCGATGAATTTCACAAAAACAAACATGAATTGTTTGTTCTGCGAATGCGATTGAAGCGACCTGTTGCCTCCTAATTAGATATGATTGTTGAAGTGTACCCTTAGAACGAGAGCCAACAACCTGACCATTGCTAACATGGAGGATTTAATAGTGAAAGTAAATGAAGAAAGCCATTATCTATGAGAATGTATGCAACTAGTTCATGAGAAAATGCTATTATTCTATGAATTGAGACATGATTTAAGCCATGAAAGTGAATTGCATTTAGTCTAAGTATGAAT